>APFE031219624.1:13369-56386 GCA_000404065.3 Pinus taeda
CCCCCTGGTTGAAAAATAACCATAAGTAACCCCGGGAATTGCTCAGTTTACCTGAAACTTAGCAAGAACCCTCATGTTGCCCCTTCAAACCATCTCCCAAATACAATGGACTCCTTCCAGAGTATAAAATCCCTTTTCAGGTTATCGGACTCCTTCCGAAGCCTCAAATGCCTTTCTGACCCACTTACTCACTCCTTCCGATCGAAATAAACCCCTTGCCGACTTCCTTAACACTCCACAGACCCTAGTAAGCCAGCTCGCATTGCGAGATCGCTGTATTCTCAACACATAAGTTATGACCCTTCCATCGTTACCCGACGCGATATCGCGATATTGGCGATCGGCGGTCGCAAGCGCCAAATGTCCAACTAAAATACCTTCCCGTTTCCCGCCGATGCGGTATTGCGATCGCATCGGAGAAGTTCATCGCATCGCCTTCAAGGATCAGCACCCCACCATGTCACTTCTGTACCAGGGACCCACCGTAGGCTGATGTCATCCGCCGTATAGCTGACGTCAGCAGCCAGAAAGCCGAAAATTCGCGCAGGAAGAAAGATCGCACTTCAGAGCTCCAGAACAAGAAACAGAGGCAGTTTTCGATGCGCGATTAGTGCGAAGCGCTAATCGCGCATCGCTACGGGAAATAGGTCGTTTCGGGGAATATTTGGGGAATATTTTGATTCCTTGGCCCGTTTTGCGCCGAAAAAGCCCGAAATCGCCCGATTGTGCCAAGTTAATCTGGTTTAAAGACAACAAAGGACCAATAATAGAGATTAAAGTGTATCAGATCAAATCATCAGGGAACAAGCATGTCAAAGAGTATCAACAGGCGGCGGAAGCCATCAATGTAGTGGAAAAGAGTATCAGCAAAAATCTTAAGTAGCGGCCCAAAGCAAGAGAACATTTAGTGCCTTCCAGCAGAGTCAAAGAAAGAGGGTGAAGCCACTCAAACACCCTCAAATCATGATTATTGCACATTTACCTTGCACTAGAACAGAGCTACAGATCCCGAAGCACAGTTACTCGAACAGCACCGCATCGAGCCTCCAAGGGCCACATTGCACTCCTTTCGATTCAGCTGCCTCTAGCGCAGCCCAAAGGACTTACCTGCATTTAATTCCAGCGACACTTAGGTTTTAGAAAATCTTTTCCAGCAGACCTGTTTAGGTCAATTGTAATGAATGAATTCCTGATATTTTTCTTATATATACCACCCTGAACAATATAGTGAGGGGTTGGTTGGTTGGTTAGTGAGTTGAAGACATTGCTCAATCTTCTTCTCAACATTTTCTCGAAGCAGAGACCCGCACTGTAACTGTCATACTTTCTATAATCAAAGATTGCTGAAAGCATGGATTTCGAAACTGCTTGATGTGTTTAATTGGCCAAGGAGTGATTACGGAATTCCTGTGCTTCTACATGATTCAATAAGTGTTTCTCAACCCTGTCAATTTTCATGCTTTTACCACCGTTCCGCCATCTAAATTGCAGAAAAGAAGAATAGCTTAAGATTTGTTTAACTACACCTTAAGTTCAATTTCTGCACTTTTTTATGTTTTCATCAGAAATAGCTATGAGCATGTATACTTAAATGGTCTTGTTTACGTTGTTTCTTTTACATATGAATGAGAATTTAGGAATTCTTAACTGCTCCTAGATAACCATTCATCCACTTCTCCTCTTTTTCAGTATGATGAAATGATTCTCCTTTGCCTTTCATCTCTGATTTTCATCATTCCATCCCTTCGGTAGATTGATAATTGTATCATGTGTGGCTATCTCGCTCCTTAATCCTCTTATGACCAAGAAGACGCAATAGCAAGCCTTAATCCATGACTCCACGCCCAATGGTTTGAAACTTATCACACCTTACTTTGCCTCTTTGCTTGAGATTTCTACCTTCCATCCAAATACAAACAAAAACCCCTAAGCTAAAAGCTAGCCTAAAATCATCAATAAAGTTGAATCATTAAGAGAGAGCCCTGTCTGATTGCAGGTGGGCTAGAACCTGCAATCCAAAGATTGGTTTGTGGTTACCTCGGCCGTATCCCTAAACAGGAGCCTAGGGACAACCTGAGTGATAACATAATGGCAACTCCACTGGGGAACTAAATCATTTTGTTCATTACTGTAAACCCCGCTTTCTGGAGAAAGTGCTCATTTTCTTCAGAGCTTTTCTTGTTTAGTCCTGATCTTTGATGGTGGATAGAAATCAGGCACTTCAAAGTTAAGGCATCCACCTGGCGACTCCACTTCATTTTCAATCAAGGCTCCACTGAGGAACGAACCAATTTTACAACCAAATAGTCCATATTCCAAAGCATTAACAGTAAGACAGGATGACCGAGTTCGTGGAAGATCTTTCATTTGATAAAGCTTTAGATGAATTCAGGGAAATTTTTTCAGAACTTCAGCTTAATGATGAATTTTTCAGATTGGTGTTGTTAAAAACAGCAGAACGCCCGAGTAACCTTTTTCTTGAGTTAGTTGTTGAAAGATATGAAAATGAAATTGAACTCTTGCAATCTCAAATTCAGTCATATAGCTTTCGCGATCCTAAAGAATTTTTCCAAAATCTTCCTTCCCCAAGTCATGGGGAAATGGTACTACCTTCTGACTTACAGATTGAGGATAATTATGTTTTCAAGGCAAAGACTAAAGGATTAGTTGCAGGGCTTATTACCGAGGATGCAGTTGTTCCATCTGACCAAGAAGGCCCAGAAGAAACTAACCCACATGAAGTTTTTATTGATCCTATTGTAGACTACATAGAACTTCTTCTTAACTCAAGTTCTTTAGCATGCTTTCCCTGTGAGGATCGAATACATCAGCAGCAGCCTTTCTATGCCACAATTTTGATTATGGGGGCACATGACCGAATAGTGCTTCCAAGTTCATTAACAATCAGTCAGCCAGTTCATCTCTTTTTTCAGTAGCTTAAGTGGCTGCACTGGTTATTTGATTTCACCTAACAGCAAAGTAAGTGCTGGTTAGGATAGGTAGGTAGGATTAATAAGGCAGTCGGCGAAGGGAATTTTACAGAGAACAGCAACAATTAAAGACTAAGGCATTCTGGCCTGTTGTTCTTAACTTTTCGCGAGGAAAAGCCATCCCCAAGTGGAGCCATTGTTAGCCTCCTGCTGCAGCAGGTTACTCATATTTCATTATTGACATTTTTACAAGCCAAATATGTCATACTTTGCATGCTGCAATACTCCATATTTGCTTAACAGTCTCCAAGCGAAGAAGGCTACTCAGAGTTCATTTAACTGTCTTCCAAATTTTGAGAAGTTATTCTGGTGTTGCACAATTTTTAGTTAAAGGGAGGTCCAAACAGCTTAATCTTGGTTTCCTAGGTTTAAATTTTCTGTTTTAGAATATAGAGAATGAAAATCTGTCCAAACAGCTTAATCTTGGCAAATTCTTAGATAGGTAGAGAATCAAAGGAGCCCAACAGCTTAATCTGGGCCCTCAGATGAAATAAGGGTAGTCTGTAGATAGGAAAGCATGAAAAAAAAAAATTGAAATGATGGGTTTGCAAGTCTAAGTGCACCCAAACCAAAAGAAAAAAAAAATGTTAGGTAAGTAGGCTGGGTAGGTAGTTTTGAGGTTGTTGAATCTTGATTGCTGATCAGTTCTAGGTTTCCAGGTGTCATCTTTACTCAGGACACAATCACCAGGCAGTTCTATGCGAGAAGCTCAAAAACAGGCATAACTAACTTCCTTTCTCCATCTCCCCCAATAATTAACTAATTTCCCCAAAATAGGTCAAGATCTGCTTGATAACTCTTAAGTTCCATCATTTTCATATCATTAGCTTGGGTGAGGATCTGCTTTATTCAAAGATATTCCATACTCTCTCTAAAAGGTTCTATCCCCTCATAATAGCCTAAGATCTCCCGAACTTAGCACTTTCTTAACATCTCCATATTAACTACTAACATTATTATTTAACTCCCTATATTTTCCCATCCCCCTAATAAAACTATGTAAAACATCCCCTATGTAAATATCCCTCCCCCTGGTTGAAAAATAACCATAAGTACCCCGGGAATTGTTCAGTTTATCTGAAACTTAGCAAGAACCCTCATGCTGCCCCTTCAAACCATCTTCTAAATACAATGGACTCCTTCCAGAGTATAAAATCCCTTTTTAGGTTATCGGACCCCTTCCGAAACCTCAAATGCTTGTCTAACGCACCTGCTCACTCCTTCCGACCGCAATAGACCCCTTTCCGACCTCCTTAACACTCCGCAGATCCTAGTAAGCCAACTCGCATCGCAAGATCGCAATATTCTCACCATATAAGTTATGACACATCCATCGTTACCCAATGCGATATCGCGATATCGGCGATCGGCAATCGCAAGCATTGCATATCCAACTAAAATACCTTCCCGTTCCCTGCCAATGCGATATTGCGATCGCATTGGAAAAGTTCATCGCATCGCCTTCAAATATGAGCACCCTACCATGTCACATCTGTACCAGGGACCCACCGCTAACGTCATCCGTTGTACTGCTGACGTCATGTTGACGTCAGCAGCCAAGAAACCAAAATTCGCGCAGGAAGAAAAATCGCACTTCGGAGCTCCAGAACAAGAAACAGAGGCAGTTTTCGATGCACGATTAGCGCGAAACGGGAAATAGGCTGTTTCGGGGAATCTTTGGGGAACCTTTTGATTCCTTGGCCCATTTTGCGCCGAAAAAGCCCGAAATCGCCCGATTTTGCCAAATTAATCCAATTTAAAGACAGGAAAGGACTAGTGACAGAGATTAAAGAGTATCATATCAAATCAACAGGGAAAAATCATGTCAAAGAGTATCAGCAAGCGGTGGAAACCATCAATGTAGCGGCAAAGAGTATCAGTGAAAAGTCTTAACAGCAACCCAAAGCAGGAGAACATTTAATACCTTCCACCAAAGTCAAAGAAAGAGGGCGAGGCCACTCAAAACTGTCAAATCATGGTTATTGCACATTTAACTTGCACCAGAACAGAACTACAGATCCCGAAGCACAGTTATTCCAGCTGTACCACATCGAGCCTCCAAGGGCCACATTGCACTCCTTTCGATTCAGCTGCCTCTAGTGCAGCCCAAAGGACCTACCTGCATTTAATTCCAGCAACACTTAGGTTTTAGAAAAGCTTTTCCGGCATACCTGTTTAGGTCTATTGTAATAAATGACTTTTTAATATTTTGTTTATATATACCACCCTGAAAGATGGAGTAATGGGTTGGTTGGTGGGAGAGTCGAGGAAATTGCTTAATCTTTGATATCTCAGCATTTTTTCAAGCAGAGACCCGCACTGTAACTGTCATACTTTCTATAATCAAAGACTGCTGAAAGCATGGATTTCGAAACTGTTTGATGTGCTTGATTGGCCGAGGAATGATTACGGAATTCCTGTGCTTCTACATGGTTCAATAAGTGTTTCTTAACTCTGTTAATTTTCATGTTTGTTTTACCACCATTCCGCCATCTAAAGTGCACAAAAGAAGAATAGCTTAGGATTTGTTTAACTACACCTTAAGCTCAATTTCTGCATTTTTTCATGTTTTCATCAGAAATAGTTATGAACATGTATACTTAAATGATCTTGTTTACGCTGTTTCTTTCACATATGAATGAGAGTTTAGGAATTCTTAGCTGCTCCTAAATAACCATTCATCCACTTCTCCTCTTTTTCAGTCTGATGAAATGATTCTCCTTTGCCTTTCATCTCTGATTTTCATTCCATCCTTTCAGTAGATTGATAATTGTATCATGTGTGGCTATCTCGCTCCTTAATCCTCTCGTGACCAAGAAAACGCAATAGCAAGCCTTAATCCATGACTCCATGCCCAATGGTTTGAAACTTATCACACCTTACTTTGCCTCTTTGCTTGAGATTTCTACCTTCCATCCAAATACAAACAAAAATCCCTGAGCTAAAAGCTAGCCTAAAATCATCAACAAAGTTGAATCATTAAGAGAGAGCCCTGTCTGATTGCAGGTGGGCTAGAACCTACAATCCAAAGTTTGGTTTGTGGTTACCTCGGTCGTATCCCTAAACAGGAGCCTAGGGACAACCTGCGTGATAACAAGTGGCAGTTATATTTAGTTATATTTATGGGAACAGCCGTTATATTTATAGGAAAATTTAAGTAAATCAATTTATGGAAAAGTAGTTACATTGATGGGAAAATCTAAGTAGATCAATCATAAGGGATTTACCTGTCAGCCAAACTAGTAGGGCCTAAACCTAAGAGGGTCCAGAAAATTTGACCATGTAACCTCCGAATTAGGAAGGTACTTAGCAACCGGAACTCAACCAGCGGAGCTATCCTTTGGGGTTGCTTTAGATTACAACTTATGTAAGAAGTATTCAAATAGAGTGCAATAATGGAATAGAGTGGACTCAGGAAAAATTAAATAATAATAAAAAATAAAAATAAAAATAAAAATAAAAATAATTGTTTTGGATTTAGTATTTAATTGTATTATACATTAATTATGTTGAGAGACGCTCTACAACCCATTATCTAAGAGATAGTAGTGTTTATGTGTAATGTATGAAAAATGTATGTCAACATTTTTTACATATTTTATTTTATATTTTATAACATTTTTAAAATTAAATTTAAAAGAAAAAAGGTATGAGGGAGATGTGGTCATGTAAAATAATGATTTTGCAACTATATTTTAATTTAATTAATAAACACATAAAAATTTAATACAAATTCACAATAATGTAACATGATTATTAACCATTGATATTCGATATCATTTACCATGGATATTATTAACTTGTAAATAGGTTTTGTTATAAAACAATGAGTCAATGTCATGGCTTATCAATACCACATACCCTAAAACCATAACTCATTTCAAAATCAAAATATTTTATAAATATTTTGTGTCAATTGGTGCACTCTTAAGGCTTTCTATACAAAAAAAATTGCTAGTTCATATCCCCAATGATATTTACCTAAAAAAAAGTATATGTTATTAAGGTACTCTATACGAAAAGATCACTAGTTCATATCCCTAATGATGTTTACCCTAACAAAAGATATGTTAATAAGTTGATGTCTTGTATAAATGCTAAAAAGCCACTAGTTCAAATTCAAATCCCTCATCATTGTTTACTTTATGTGTGTATTTGTAAATTGACATTATATATATATATTGTAATAAAAATTTCACTAGTTCAAATTCCCTAATTAATAATTAATGTCTTTCAACATTTTTAATATAAATTAATAAAAAATTAATGTTTTATTAGATTGTAGGAAAACAAAAAAATACCGCTATTCCCAGCAAAATATTCCTTTTTTTTCCTAAATAATAAAGAAACATAAAAATATGTTAACTTACAACAACAAATAAGACAACCTTAGGTGAGTGACTACCCAATCCATTATAGAAACTATGGAACTTTTTAATATAATGTCCACATTCTTTATTTATCCATATCTATGATACATTATTTAAGTATCCCCTAAAACACCTTATCTTTATTGGAATTTTATAAGTTAAAGTAAAATAGTTGATTTTAAATATTAAAATATTTATGACCAAAGATAGCTTAAATTATAAGAAATTTTTTAATTATATTTGTGAAAAATAAATTAAATAAATTTTTTTTATTAAACCATGAGGTATGAACTCTTACAACATGAGGTTTTCCCAATGACAGAAACCGTGGGAACCTCTCTCCTTCTAACATCTTTTACAAATAGGTCATTTAGGCCTTCTACCAAGTTATATACTATGATAAGATTCATTGTACACATGAAAATTTTGGAAAATAAAGAGGTTATTGAACCTAGACAATAATTTTTTATGAACTTGAATCTTGTTTCTACTAAAATGAAGAAAATAACTTTCATTTTTTATTTTAAGAGTGACTCTATGCTAAGCATGATGTCAAGCATCCTAGCGAATGGGATCGTTAATATGAACATTTATATCTATAAAATGATGAGATTGCATTCCTTTGAGTTGGTTTTATTCCGTCATTATCTTCTTACACAAAAATATTAACCTTAATGTTAAAACAAGGGCAGGGCAACTGCGTAGCGACAGTCCCTGCCTATAAAAGACTACTTTATAAGAGCAATACTGAGTAAGTTTAATATAAACTAGATTTACAATAAATTATTAAATATTAAAATGATAACTGAATATTAAAATAATAATTAATATTTAAAATGAAAATGCAATTATATTAATATGCTAAATAAAATTGTATATGGTGTAAGTATACTAAATAGATGTCAATATAGATATTATTATGCTAAAATATATATCACACGTCAAACATAAATAAAGTTAAATTCAGATTATTTATAGAACGCGGAGATTAAAAAACTTTTATTATATTTAAATGAAAATATTTGAATGAAATGGAAAGAGTTGTTACTATCTCAAATGAATTGTTTTTAAGTTGTTAACTCTTTTCTCGATTTAATAAGTTCAACTAAAAAGAGTGATAATTTACTGTGAAAATCTCAACGTTGTGAATCACGTTATGTTAATACAATTGCAATGGATATCTACGTCACCGTATCTTATGAAAGTGTCAAATATTTTATTTATTTTTAGACGAAGGTATCTTTGAAAATTATCATCTACGGTAAACGGAACGTTTAATGTGGTACGCTACAAAGATATAATGCATAAATAATGTATGTGGTATAGTATAAATTCTGGTGAAATACAAATGGAGGTGAACCATACCGTTAGTCTGCCACTTCACAATCTATCATGTTCATCCATCGCGATTCACAATTCTATATTGATTGAAAATTAGGAAAGTAAGAAATGTGTTTTTCTCATTAACAGCATGCATAATGAGATAATAAATTTGGCAGTATTCCTTTTATTTTTGGCATTTCGTTTATTTTAAATTGAAATTAATTTATTTCAGTATACATGACAAATGTAAATAGTGTTTTGACATCCATGACAAATTTAAACAACATTTCGACAGCCATGACATATGTTGAAAAATCACTATGAACGAGGAATGGTACCGAAAGAAAAAGGTGGATGTTTTATAACACCGCACTGATTTTTCACGGGAAGATCTGTGATGCTTAGGACAATAACCCAGAACAAGTTCACTCTTTTCTGCAAATGGGGAGTATCTTTGCTCGTTGGAGTTATCTCTGACTGTGATGCTCATCTACTTTTTTCTCATGGGGAGATATTATGTGATTCAAGTGGGGGTTTACACTCTCAAATCACCCAGCTACTAAATGAATGATGTGATGCTCTTGCTGTCGCTGCAGAAAAAGTGACCGAAGCCAAAATAAAGAAATGGCATCCTAAAATTCTTAGCATCGCTATTTCTCTACTATGCTAACCAGTGCCCGTTCCAGTCTTCTGGACCATAGATGGATAATGATAAATGCATGTGTAGGGCGATATCATCACCTCATCGATACTGGAAAGGTACATAAGCTCTTTCATAATTTCTTTATGGTTAATGCAAAACACGCCGATCAATCTGTGTTGGAGTTTAATAGTCTCTGAGATGGAGAAACAAAAATATATTCAACGACAGTGATCAAAGTGCATAATTATAACGCCTGTTATGGGGCTATGTTGCTTGAATGACAAACAAGTGGAATACTAGCTTGTTGCAGGCTAAAGTGATAGGCTCATGATGAAAGGCAAAATTCATAATAATAGGCTCTTGGCGAAAGCAAAATTCATCTGGTGAGAGATGGAAAAGCTTAAAGCCCATGGTGAAAGGCTTCTGGCTAGGGGTCGAATGGAAAGATAAGGGCATCTTCTTCAGTTGAAAGGCAAAGGCTAAAGCCGGTTCAACGCTAATGGATGTCCCTTGGAAGCCCTAGGGGAATGTAGTGGGAAAGGAACCTTGAAAGATAGACACTTTAAGCGACATGAAAGAAGCTCATACGTAATAGTAAAATCTCCCAAAGGGCCTTACCTGCCGACACTAAAGATTGACTACAACAATAATATTGTAGATAGACTGTCCTTGCCGACACTAAAGATTGACTACAACAATAATACTGTAGATAGATTGTCCTTACCTGGGAGATAGGACTTCACTGTCTTGGATTTTCTGCCTGCCTGTTTCTTTTCAGTTGTCGTGTGTAGTTCTGTCAATATGAATAGTTAATATACACATGCATGAGCAGATTCAATAGCTAATTAGTTAAGAAACTTCCGCGTTTTCAATTTTTTTTGCAGGTTAAGATGCTAGAAGGCAAACAACTTGTGTTTTTTTCAGCATAAGGTCGTTGGGTTTTTTCAAACACACCTGATTAATTATTTCCTGGATTTGTTTGCCTTTGTTACTGCCTTTCTTTGTGCTTGAAGTCATGTGCCTGGATGGCTTGGCTTTACGACTGCCTAAAGCTAAAGCTCCCCCCTTGACAATGTTGTTGTTGGCTCATATACTAGCTCGGATGCTGCTGGTGGACACTCTCTACTCTGCTCCTCAAACAAGCTCGAAACTAACACTCACTCTCTCCCGTGCTCATCTCCTCCTCGTCTCCTCTAGAATAAAGCATTTCTAGAGAAACGTGGCCGCCTCTGCATAGACTTCAAACATCTGGCACTTGCAGCATGTAGTGCACGGAGAACAGGCACCAAAGAGAACTTAGGATAAATTAAGTTGCTTGCACATGGAGAACAGGCACCACAGAGAACTTAGGATAAACTTAGGATAAACTGAGTTGCGTGCACATCGGGCCAAGTGAGGCGGGCAATAAGAGGGTAAACAGAAAACTTTGGTTAAAGTTTTTTTGCACACAAATTGCCAAGTATAAACTTTGGTTAAACAACAATTAACCGGTAGAAATTGACGGTCAATGCGAAAAGTAATAGCAAGTCAACATCGTATCGAACGCTATAGTCCCTGCTATGCCGGAGGCAGGGACTAATAAGACGAGGAAAAAAAGTGTAATTATAAAAATGAAGAGTAAATTAGAGACATAAAGCATTTACAATTTCTTTATAGTTATATAGTTTAAGTTGAAATTGAGGAAAACAAATAGGTTGCACTAGTTAATAATGTGCATTTATTTTTTCCGACAAGAATATCCTTATGCAAATAAGCAGAAAAGAAAACATGTATGAAATGTAAATATAATAAATCAAAATGTATAAACATTATGAAAAAATATACTTCAACTATTTATGTTGTTCGAAGAGTTATAGTACAGATAAATTATATAAGAGGGAGCACATTTTCTCTAGAATGAGGTTGTGGAAAGCTAAATTTGCAATATTGGCAAAATAATGTTGTAAATTGTCAACTATTTGGTCAAGCATACTATTATCAACAACAAAATATGTTGCTAATTTTTGAATCCATCATTATGCATGTCTTCCATACATGCATGGTCCAAATGTGGGGTTGCATTTGTAGAAGATTAAGGGTTTTGGTTTGAAGGTAGGCTATCTTTGCAAATACAATTTTCTTGAAGAAGACAGTGGATTAGTAAAGAAAACTCAAGATGGAAAATATTCAAGGAAAGGAACTATTAGGTACCTATACTACTAATGTAGCCCCTTATTGTTATTAGTGAAACCCCCTTATTGTATTGTTGTGCCCATGTAGTCCCCATATAGTTATTATTTTTCCCCATAGAAGCTCATGCTATTGTTATTGTTGTGCCCTTACATTATTATTGTTATGTAGACTTTGATTATATTGTGACCCCTTAGACTCATATATATAGAAAGGAGGCCTTGTCACAAGACTTATTCATTTATGTAATGTAAAGGAGGTTTCCCCCTCGAAGAGGCTTATTTTTAAGTCATTGATCTATTTCTTCTTCTATTCTTTGAGCTAGTTGCATAACATTTGTTATTAGAGCTTTGGATTCTAGGGTTTCGCTTCTTTAAATAGGTCATCATGGAATTTACATTATAGCCTTTTTTCTACGAAGATTTGGAAGTTGAAATTAAAACCATTTGAGCAGAAATCTTAGTTAACCTCATGACTGAATTTCAGATCTTGTATCACTATATTTTCGGAGATATGAACTGAGAAAGCTAGGATTTTTGCAGGCTCCAGAATTCAATCTCAAACAGGTGACCTTAGGAAAATCGTCATAACTTTCTCTATGAGCATCAGATTAAAATTCATAAAAATTGATAGAAAGAGGATGGACTCTAATTTTTTGAGTATCCTTTTCAGGGTCGAAGGTCAAAACATTGACATATCGAATGTCGTACAAGTTCGCTCTATGGAACTAGTTTATAATCAACTCATCATGGGATATTGGGCATAAATTGTTCTTGGAGAATCCAATATCAATCTTGGGGTTGGAAAGAGGACTTAGAGGGATACCACAGGACAAGGCTCTCTCAAAACCTGGAGATCTAAAATTACAGAGTTACAATTATTTCAAGATCAAGCTCGTGAAAGCAAGAAAAAGAATGACTCGAATCAAGGAAATAGAAATACCTAGTAAGAAAAATTGGATGGATGATTTGAGGAAAGCGATAAAATCTAAGATAAATGGTTTTATCTATGCCATGAAAGATAATATCGATGGTATAGAAGAAAAATTGAAAGGCAACATGGAATATTTGAAGAAAGATAGGGAAGGTGTTATCACCCTAAAATTTTTGTTTCTAAACTTTGGAAAGTTTGCCTTGTTTCTAGTCATAGTCCTATAATAGGTTTTGAGTCATTTCATCTCAATAGTGTCATTCTCTTTTCCAAATAAAGTTTGACAGCCTCATTCCATGTCCTAGAGGCTTCACCATGTGTTTAGAAGTCATATCTCACATCATTTTGAAGAAATTTTGAAATTAGCTATGAATCAACATTTTTGTAGCACAGATAGTGTAAAAATCTTGTTTTACGCTATGAAATCATTGAACTATGAGTTTTCATAGCGTGCTACGAAACCCTTGAAAAAGCTTGTTTCAGCATAAAAGACTTTGTTTTCGGCTTTTATTAGTCAACTTCTAGAAGGGTTCCTGAGTAGTTGAGAATTCAATTTTGAAAACTCAAAGAGGCTTTTCTTCCTAACATACTGAAATACAAAAACCTCTTTCAGTTTCTTCAAATTCATTATGAGGTGGGAGGAATCTATGGTTACACCTGCGCTACGAAACTACTAAAAGCCAAGCTTTCTCTTCTAGTTTTAGCAGTCTTTTTCAAGATCAGATTCTGGTCACAGGAAAAGGTATTTTGGAATTATGAAGGAGTAGTCTCTTCATCAACTCTCCAAATACAATAACCTATCTCACTTTATTCATAAGTGTTATCAGTTGGGAGATACTAAGCTTTCTTTGAAACTCTAGTTTCAGAAAACAATTTTTTCTTATTTTACACGTGTTTTGCAAGGGCAGATTCTGGACAGCTGTAGAAGTGTTGTAAAAACCCAAGAGAGGTTTTTGTTTTAGATAGCATGGACTACAAAAACCTCCTTCAGTTTTGTCAAATATTTCATGGATGAGAAGATAAAGACTTTGTCCCACGTGCCAGCTTTCAAGGATCCTAAACCTAAAAACAGGGAAACATGTTCCCTAATTTCTAGGGTTTATCATCAGCAGTAAGGTGACAACGTGGGAGGCTTCATAAAATTTGACCTCATGAGGTTGCAGCTGTCAAAGAATGCATTCAATGTTTAGTTAAGGTGGTTTAGTCATAACAAGGAGTTGTACTCCTAATTGTATTAGGACTCTAAGACTACTAGTTAGCTGTCATTTGTATTTAATAGTTTGTTTTATGGTTAGAATAGAAGTCACTCATAGAAAATTCGAATTCTCTTGATGAGGGATGAGGGAATCCATATTGTAAGTGCTATATATGAAGCAAGAGGTTGAATTAGCAAGAAGTTGGAGACTTTTTGGCCCAGCTGCTGCTTTATGTGAAGTAATACAATCAGTAATGTAGAGATGTTTTCTTTAACAAAACTAAGTTTAGATAGAGTTTAATCCTTTCTTGATCTATATGTTATTTTAATTACTTGCAGTAGATATTATTGTTAATACTCAGAATTCATAATCTAATGCTCTGACTTCCTTTAACAATAAGATTACTGTGCTTTATATTTGAACCACTAGCACTAGATTACATTGTTATTATTCAGAATTCACAACCATGTGCTCTGATTTCTTTTATTAATGGAATGATTATGTTGAGCAGTAGATCTCATTTTTATTACTCAAAATTAATAATCTTATGCTCTGTCTTCCTTTAGTAATGAGATGACTGTGTTTTTCAAAGTCTTGTGAGTAAACCACCTTTGAATCATCAGCAGTAGATTTCATTACTATTACTCAGAATTCATAACCCTATGCTCTAACTTCCTTTAGTAATGGAATGACTCTTTTGACATATGTTATTGAGTGAATTGTCTTTGTTTAAAAACCTTATTTGTCTCAGCTTTCATGTCAAGAAACCTTGCCACTAAATTTATTGACTTGTTGACTCCATAACCCAATGGTAGTAAGCCTTCATATTTTAAACCTACAAACACACAGAACAAAGATAGAGTTAGCCATCTATATTATCATTAATCAATATCATTAACCCTTGAGAGAGCCCTCTTACGCTGAGGAGGGTAAGCCTCAGCCAAAAGATTGGTTTGAAATAGTTACACTAAGATAGTCTGATCAGCAGCCTATCAGGGCCCTATTTTGGTGAAAACATTTTGATGTGTCTGTCAGGAGTTCGAAGATTATTCATTCCCAAAATCAAGAAGTTGAACTTCTGAAGGTAGCAGGAGATCATAAAGTTTTCGAGGCTGCAATCTACCTTGGCGACTCCACACATCAAATAACAAATTGGAAGGTGACTCCACTACTAGAAGATAACTAGCTTGATGAAGTTTCAAGATGAGTTCCATTGCAAGAATGAATGCCAGGTATGCTCCTATGAATCAGTCTCATAACCCTGGTTTTCCAAATCCTATGCCAAAGGTTGGTTGGTTGGATGATCTTCAAATATTCAGTGATGAAAAGAAAGACAATGTTGCTCTTCATTTGGTTAGATTCCATATGCATGTACGCAATCTTAAAGTTCAGTTCCTTGAAGATTGTCTCATGAAGATGTTTATGACCACTTTAGAAGGAAAAGCATGGTCTTGGTATAAAATCTTGGAAAATGGTTCATTATATTCTCTTGCTGATTTCCATGATGTATTCTATGACATGTATAAATAATGTCATCCTTCCTTATTACTGGTCAAAGATTGTTGTAAACATTCTTTGAGTCTTATTCAATATTTGGAGGATTGTTATGATGATGATGAATTTATGGATGAAGAAATTTTAGAGGCTCTTCATAACAATACATTTCAACAACAAGAAGAAAGGATAACATCCCATGAAATGAAACATGAAAATCAATAGGGGTTTACTTATGAAAACCATATTACACCCTCTGAGACTGATGTAGAGATGCAACAGAATTGTCAGTCTTCGAATCATAATGAAGATGAAAATAATTGTAAACACCAAGAAGAAATACTAGAAGAAATTTTTTATAACCCTCAGGCAGAGGAAAAGGTTGATTTTTTTTGTCATACTTTGCAGCAGCTTACATCAATGAATGATCTTAATAATGAGGAAAATTACATTGTTTGTGGGAATCATTCAGAAAAGTAGTTGGATAGCATATCAAAGGAATAATGTGTGGATGAAAATCAGTTGTCTAAAGATATACAATGTTATGATGATCATCAAAATAACCATGTCCTCTTTGACCCTATAAATGAATACATGACAAAGTTTTTCACACCAGTACTCCATTTTCATTTTCATTATGAAGATCAGATACATTATAAGTTGATTTGGTCATCTCACTGTTATGGTTATTTTGAGGTTGAATGTAGTCAAGAACCTTAAATATCAGGGAAGATAATTGATTGGTTTTATTGGCAGTTTCATGTTCCTTGAGCTACAAGTGGAGATTGTAGCTGATAGGGTAGGTAGGAATATGAAAATAAGCTCAAGGTAGGTTGACTGAGCATCTTCTTCAGTAGGTGCAGTTTGAACCCTTCTTACAGAAATCATTAAAGGCAAGAGGAACAGATTGGGTAGAAGTTTAGAGTTTTATTCTAGAGGATGGATAGTGGCACTAGAGCTACAGGTTATTAGTGTACCACAAGGGCACACTATCCCTACTGGAGCCATTGTTATCACCCTAAAATTTTTGTTTCTAAACTTTGGAAAGTTTGCCTTATTTCTAGTCATAGTCTAATAATAGGTTTTGAGTCATCTCATCTCAATAGTGTCATTCTCTTTTCCAAATAAAGTTTGACAGCCTCATTCCATGTCCTAGAAGCCTCACCATGTGTTTAGAAGTCATATCTCACATCATTTTGAATAAATTTTGAAATTAGCTACGAATCCACGTTTTTGTAGCACAAATAGTGTAAAAAGCCTATTTTGTGCTATGAAATCACTGAACTAGGAGTTTTCGTAGCATGCTACGAAACCCCTGAAAAAGCCTATTTCAGCTTAAAAGACTCTGTTTTCTGCTTCTACTAGTCAACTTCCAGAAGGGTTCCTGAGTAGCTGAGAACTCAATTTTGAAAATTGAAAGAGGCTTTTCTTCCTAATATACTGAACTACAAAAAAAAAAATTTATTTTCCTCAAATTCATTAAGAGGTGGGAGGAATTTATGGTTAAACTTGCACTACAAAACTGTTGAAAGCCAAGCTTTGTCTTCTGGTTTTAGCAGTCTTTTTCAAGATCAGTTTTGGTCACAAGAAAAGGTATTTTGGAATTTTGAAGGAGGTTTCTCTTCATCAACTCTCCAGCTACAATAAAATATCTCACTTTATTCATAATTGTTATCAATTAGGAGATACTAAGCTTTCTTTGAAACCCTAATTTCAGAGAATAGATTTTTCCTGTTTTACACGTGTTTTTCAAGGACAGATTTGGGATAGCTGGAGAAGTGTTTTAAAAAACCAAGATGAGTTTTTGTTCTGGACAGAATGGACTACAAAAACCTCCTTCATGTTTGTAAAATATGTCATGGATGAGAATATAAAGGATCTGTCCCACGTGCCAACTTTCAAGGATCCTAAACCTAAAAACAGGGAAACATGTTCCCTATTTCTAGGGTTTATCATCAGCAGTAAGGTGACAACGTGGGAGGCTTCATAAAATTTGACCTCATGAGGTTGCAGCTGTCAAATAATGCATTCAATGTTTAGTTAAGGTGGTTTAGTCATAACAAGGAGTTGTACTCTTAATTGTATTAGGACTCTAGGACTGCTAGTTAGTTGTCATTTTTATTTAATAGTTTGTTTTATGGTTAGAATAGGTGTCACTCATAGCAAATTCGAATTCTCTTGATGAGGGATGAGGGAATTCATATTTTAAATGCTATATATGAAGCAATAGGTTGGATACTCTTTGGCCCAGCTGTTGCTTTATGTGAAGGAATACAATCAATAACGCAGAGAGGTTTTCTTGAACAAAAATGAGTTTAGATAGAATTTAATCCTATCTTGATCTATATGTTATTTTAATTACTTGTAGTAGATCTTATTTTTAATACTCAAAATTCATAATCTAATGCTCGGACTTCCTTTAACAATAAGATGATTGTGTTTTATATTTGAACCACCAGCACTAGATTACATTGCTATTATTCAGCATTCAAAACCATGTGCTTTGATTTATTTAGTAATGGAATGATTGTGTTGAGCAGTAAATCTCATTGCTAATACTCATAATTCATAATCTTATGCTCTGACTTCCTTTAGTAATGATATGATTGTGTTCTTTCAGAATCTTGTGAGTAAACCACCTTTGAATCACCAGCAGTAGATTTCATTACTATTACTCAGAATTCATAACCCTCTGCTCTGACTTCCTTTAGTAATGGAATGACTCTTTTGACCTATGTTAATGAGTGAATTGTCTTTGTTTAAGAACCTTATTTGTCTCAGCTTTCATGTTAAGAAACCTTGCCACTAAATTTATTGACTTGTTGACTCCATAGCCCAATGGTAGCAAGCCTTCATCTTTTAAACCTACAAACACAAAAAACAAAGATAGAGTTAGCCATATATATTATCATTAATCAATATCATTAACCCTTGAGAGAGTCCTCTCAAGCTGAGGAGGCTAAGCCTCAGCCAAAAGATTGGTTTAAAATAGTTACACTGAGATAGTCTGATCAGCAACCTTTCAGGGCCCTATTTTGGTGATAACAGAAGGTTTGAAGGAAGGTTGGACAAAGTTGCTACAAGAAAGGCTTCCTAATGACAAAAAGGTAGTATGGGAAACTCATGATGAGAAAAAAAGAAATGTTAGTCATGATTTCATAGAATCTAACATTGGATTGAAGACCCACCATATTCCAAAGATTGAAATGAGGAAGTTTGATTGCAAGGATCCAGTGACTTGGATACTATAGATGGAGAAATATTTTGATCTACATGATGTTCAACCACCACAAAAGGTACATATTGCATCTTTGTATTTAGAACCAAAACAGTTTGTATGGTATCGAGGCCTTTGTTCTTGTAAATCTCTTATCACCTAGTTAATTTTCATGGAGGAAATGATAGCACATTATGAGGATACAAAGAGGAACACCTTCTTTAGCCCATTGATAAATATCAAACAAAAGGGTTCAATGGCAGAGCACATTGAGGACTTCAAAAAATTGAATATAAGGGTAAATAATATTCTAAATAATTATAGGATTTAAGTCTTCATAGGGACTTTAACATCCAACATGAGGTTCATCTTTGGGAACCTGATTCATTGGAGAAGGAATTCAGGGTGGCCAGAAAATTGGAAAGAAAAATTATGGCAACAAGGACGTCTACCACTCACAACTATAAAGATGGAAGTGTTCTTGCTCCTAGCCTTCCACAACCTACAAGGTTGACACCACAATAGTTGTAGGAAAAAAAGGAAAAAGGGGTTTGTTAAATTTGTGATAGAAAATACACTAAAGGTCATAAGCATGCAGAGAAGAAATTATTTTACATAGATTGTGAAGAGGAGGAAGAAAAGGAACAAGAAACATAAAAATAAGAGGATGTACAATAGGAACCAACCCCACAGAAAGAAGAAATGAATTTGACCATATCTTGTAATGCATTGACCACAATTACCACTCCTCAAAATCTTAATATAGAAGGAGATATTAAGAAGAAAAAGGTAATAGTGTTGATTGATTCAGGTAGTACCCATAATTTTATTCATTGTAAGATAGCCAAGGAATTGAATTGCTTCCTATATCCAGCACTAGAGTGTCAAGTAATGGAGGAACCATAAATTGCTTTAGAAAGTGCCATAATGTCAAGTTGTCCATGGGAGAATATGTTTTCAATAGTTCAATGACTTCCAATCCAATGAGTGGTGTTGATGTTGTACTAGGAGTCCAATGGTTACAGTCTTTGGGGACAATAACTTTCAATTTTCAAGAACATTTCTTGAAATTTTTTTGGGAAGGAAAGGAAGTTGAATTAATGGTTGTTGCAAGGAAACCAAGAAAGATAATCATCTCTAATGACATGAAAAAGCTTCTAAAGAAATAAAAATGGGGTCTAATTCCACTATTATTCTCACTAGAGGTTCAAACAACGAAATCATCTCCAAAAAGTCTTGGACAATCATTCTAAGGTTCAAGAAGTGGAATATCACATCAAGAATCAGCAACAATTTCTCCAACTCTTAAAGGATAACCTCACTTTGGCACAGAATGGAATGAAACAACATGTACATCAACATCGCAGTGAAAGAATTTTTTATTTAGGAAACTGTGTATTTTTACGGCTACAACCATACAAACAAATGTCCCTCAAGCAAGCTAAGAAGGATAAAAGATTATCACCAAAGTAATATGGTCCTTGCAAGGTGTTGCAAAAGATTTGTACTATGGCATACAAATTAGAGCTTCATGCATCTTCCCGAGTGCACCCAGTTTTTCATGTTTCAAGCTTAAAGAAGGTTATAGGTAACAAACTCCCATTTCAAACAATATTACTAGAACTTGACGGGGGAGGAAAAATTATATTGGAACCTGAAGAAGTCACAAAAATAAGAATTCACAACTATGAAATCGATTAATTTCAGAGTATCTCATCAAGTGGAAGAACTTAACCATTGAAGCTTCCACATGGGAGGATGAGAATTTTATATAGAAGCATCCATAACTACTCAAGCAGTTAGGAAATCACTTTTTTAAAGGAGAGGGGCATGTTAGGTCCCTATACTACTAGTGTAGCCCCATATTATTATTAGTGCAACCCCATTATTGTATTGTTGTGTCCATTTAGTCCCCATATTGTTATTATTGTGCCCCATAGAAGCCCGATATTGTTATTGTTGTGCCTTTACAATATTATTGTTATGTAGATTCTGATTATATTGTGACCCCTTAGAGTCCTATGTATAGAAAGGAGATCTTATCATTTGATCATCCAAGAATTGTTCATTTATGTAATGTAAAGGAGGTTTCCCCCTCAGAGAGGCTTATTTTGAAGTTATTGATCTATCTCTTCTTCTATTTTGTGATCTAGTTGCATAACAGGAACATTACTAAGAAATGTTCTTCATATGATATTAGCCAGGCTTTGATACTTACGGCTAGTGGGTTCATGTTTATGAATATTTATTGGAATTGCATATTTTCTATAATATTCAACTCTTTTTTTTTATTGCATTTTTATTTTTATGATATCACTCACATAGATATTCATTAAATCTCTCATGTGATGCAAGAGAAAGTTCTTTTCAAATTACACCTACATATTCCTTCATTTCTACAAAGAGTTATCAATATTTATATATTTAAAATTTTGGATATATATATATATATATATATATAATATATAATTATATATAGTATATATAGTATATATAGTATATATTCATTTTGAATAGTTAATATATAAGATATGTAAAATAAAGTGCATTAGTCCATCTAATTAACTATTTTTACTATAATTTAATACATCGAAATAAAAAATGAAACATGAACTACATTAGTTCATCTCACAAATAGTAAAATAATTAAAGAAATTATTTTCAATAAATAGTAAACAAATTAATGCCACTATGTTAAATTGATGTGACAATGATTTTCAGTATATAGTCAAAAAGATGAAACAACATTGGCATGTTTGAAAATATGTGAAAACACATATTTCAAAGCCTTAAGGCCTAAGGCATGAAATCCATAGGTAGTGGTGGTATGTTAGAAATATAATTTGTATTTGGAACATGTGGGAAAGCATTTCCACTATAAATAAGAGCATTGCAATGTTCAAGCAATCGCACATGAAACCTAGATTTCTCTAACATAGATACTAATCTAGATTTAAACAAGAACACAAAAAATTACAGATATAACCATAAATACAAAAATGCGGTAGAAATAACACTTCCTTTGATTAATATCAAATAATGAAATATGCTTACAAATAGTATGGAAATGATACTATATTGGCAATGGTAGCTTATCTCTAAGAAGAGATGTGGTGGCTACATGCCTCTGAACGGCGTTACAATGAGGCTCAAGGGCCTTTTTATTATTGAACAACAAAGGAAAACCCTAAACAACCAAAACCCTAACCCAAGGATATGTAACACCAAGAGTATATGGACCCCGTTGGGGTTAGTTGGGCAGCCAAATTCCCATGGTCGTGACTTGAGCATATTATCTCTATTTGATGTACATAATACCCCATTGGAAATATCTCCCTAAGGACTACGATGGAAAAAAAAAACTTATGAAAATTTGATGGCAATAGATTGCCAAAGAAACATCGTTTAGGGCCTCAAAACAACTACAGAAGTTTAGGACCCAAAAAACTGCTAAAAATAGTAAATTGTACTAAAATTAAGGAAACTAAAAAAAACTGAAAGAATAATGGTGGGGGTCCACGTGGAATTGGCGGGTGGCCACTAATATCCACCTGGATCATTCCCCCCCCACCCTTAGGAATCAATGGTCCCCATTGCATTGAGTTCCTCCATGAGATGAGGAAACTTCTGTTGAACTTGGTCCCTAGTGAGGGAGTTGGCCTGCTTTAAAAACTTGATACAGTTGGATCTTCTATCGGAAAGTGTTCTTGATCCCCGTGTCCATGATCTGATCAGTTGCAGCTTGTTCCATGTAATCTGGATTTAACTCTATTGGTGTTAGTTGTTCTGCAATGTCGGATGTGTCTAGTAATGGTGGAAAGTATGGCCGAAGGCAATCCACATTAAACACTATGTGCGGGCCAAGGAATGGGGGATTGTTGAGCTCAAAAGAATTATCTCCCACAACCTTGGTGATGGTGTATGGCCCATGTCGAAGTGGGTAATCTTGCGGTGGGGCTTAGCGAGGCACTCCTTCTGCAAATGTAGCCAAACTTTGTCACCCACCTGGAACTTGTGTGGCACCTGATGTTGATCATGACGCGGCTTGTACTTGGCATTGGTTTTGTCTAATATTTCATGGACCTATTGGTGGATGTGTTGAATATTCTCAATGAAGCTATTTACCTTGTCGGCTTCAGAATGCACATGAGCTAAATCTTCCTGAGTCATTGCAACTGGTATGGCCACATCAATGGGATATAGTGGCTGGAATCCCAAGCCCACCTAAAAGGTTTGTGGCTAGTCGAGTTTTGGAGAGCCCAGTTGTAGCTATGGTGGACATAGGGGAGACTCTCATCCCATGTGTGTGGATGCTTTTGATTGTACATGTGTAGAATTTGTACAAACATCTTGTTGACAACCTCTATCTGGCCATCAGTTTGGGGATGGAAGGATGTGGACTTAGTGAGCATGGTGTCTAGCATCGACCAAACACTAGACCAAAATGTACTGAGGAACCTACTATATCAATCTAAGATGATAGACTATGGGATCCCAAAGTGTACCCACACTCGTTCAAAGAAGAGTTTAGCAGTGGCTTCTACTGTGATACCCTTCTAGCACGCTGCCATAATGGCCATCTTCGAGAACCGATTGACGACCAAAAAAACATAACTATTGCCATGCTTTGTAGAAGGAAGGCTTGATATGTAATCCATGGAGATGGATTCCCAAGGTTGACTAGGGGTAGGCAGCAGAGTATAGAGACTTTGCTTCTTGATGGTCGATTTGGCGATGGTGTAGGCAGTGCGGGATTTGATGTACTTCCTGACATGTTGTTGAAGATTCAGTCAATAGAAATACATCTGTGGTACTGCCATGGTTTTCTTGACCCCGAAATGCCCAGTGGCTCGACTGTAGTGTGCTTCCCAAATCATCTTCACACACTCACTTGAAGGAACACAAAGGTGTCCCATATGGCATAACAAAGCATCCTGGAGGTGAAAACCTGGAACTTGCTAACCCTCCAAGAGAATATGGTATGTGTGGCTGAATTCTAGGTCACTTTTGTAGAGAAGTGGTCAATCAAAAGTCTCATGCCCACAATAGTTGAGCACTATAGTTAATGTCATGATTGGTGGTCGATTGAGGCAATCTGCAACATTATTTGTGTTGCCCTTCTTGTACTTGATATTCAAATGGAACTATTGCAAGTATGTGGACCACTTCTGATGGCGATCATTCGACAACCTCCCTTGCGTCTATATGAATTACATGGGTTGGTGGTCTATGTGGATGATCGTTTCCTTCCCCAAAATGTGATGCTTCCATTGTTGGTGGGCCATCACAATGGAAAATATCTCTTTATCATAAGTGGGATACTTTTGGACCGTGTCTGAAAGTGCCTCACTATGATATGCCATTAGATGCCCCTGTTGAGTAAGTGTTGCCCCAATAGCATAGTCAGAGGAATCTATCTCAATCTCAAATGTTTGTTGCAACTATAGTAATATGAGCACTGGTGCAAAGCAAAGGTGATGCTTCAACTCTGTGAATTCCTTTTGTTGAGATCCAGACCAAAAGAATTTTTCTTTTTCTCCTCCTTTGTTAACTTAACTCAAAGGGCAAGTGATATGAGAGAACCCTAACATGAACATGTGGTAGAAATTGGCAAGACCTAGAAAGTTGTCGAGCTCTGTCAGAGTGGTTGGGGTTGGCCAATCCCGAATGACTTGGATCTTCGTTGAATCCACATGCACACACTATTCATCAATAATGTATCCCATATACTGAACTTGGGTCATGCCAAAAGTACATTTCTCGAAATTGGCACATAGCTTGTGTTGCCGCTGTGTTTGGAGAACATGTTGAATGTGGTGGAGGTGCTCTTCCAAACTCTAGCTGAAGATGAGAATATCATCCAAGTATACAACTACAAATGAGTTGGTGTGATCAGATATTGACCAGGACCTTAATGATAGCTCAAATTTCAAAGTTTTTGAAAGAGTGTCTAACCTGAGTGACCAGATAGATCTGGTCTTCCTGATTCTAGTGCCGTAAACGGTTCAAAAAATCGATACTGTATGAAGTCATCTTCATGGATATTTTCATCTAGGGAGATTTTGGAGCTCAGGACCACCAGGTGTTGGAGGCAGTTGTAGGAGCTCCCAGTACTCATTCTTAGCGAACCAATAGTAATTTCTGACTATAATAATCATTATGAATCCATTGTAGGGATTTCAATAATCATTTGAACACTTCTAAAGGCCTATATGTTGCAGGCAAGTTTCAAGCAGCCTAGTGTCAACTATGGAGGAAGGCATAATTTGGGGATGCAGTGCTCATTTTCAGAAAATGTTCAGTCTATTTTCAGTGTTTGATATGTTCTGGAGACAAGAGATGAGGTTTTAGTGACATTTAAATAATTCTGAAGGAGTTAGTGCCATCAAGAAGCTCAGGGTAGCTCAGAGCACTAATTGAGGGAATCAAGTGTAAGGGAGCTTAGATTTGTTTACAGAGTGATGACAACCATGACAGGGATATAGATGGTATTCTAAGCCCATTGGTTCAGTTTAGTAACATTTGGATTTAAGTTTGGAACTTGTAAAAGAAACTTCGCAATAATCCCAAAGAGCCAAGTCAAGATGACAAAATCTCAAGGAGACGCAGCCCATGATATTCTGATGAACTCCTAGATTAAATTTGTTGTTATGTGTTGATGTTTATTTGTTGCACTATATGGCTGTTATATGTGTTTAATATCAGTAGAAACAAATGGACTTAAATCACTTAAACAGTTACAAGAAAACACACACCTGTTTCAAATATTTAAATTCCGCAAATGTTATATAAGCTAGATCATTTATTTGTTTAACTGAGTGGGAGGTTCTTGTAAGCATAACAAGTTATCAAACCCCCATTTCAAATCAAGTGGTATCAGAGCTAGTTTCTTGATTGACAAAGTAGTAGATTTCTTGATTGACAGAGCAATAGGTTGCTTGATTGACAGAGCAATAGGTTTCTTGTTTGAATTGAAAGGTGTTTAAACAGTACAAAGAATTTGATTGTTTGACTGTTTGTAAACTGATTATTGTTTGATTTTTCAAAGGTGAAGGGAAAGCTACTGATAGCTAAGTCTAGGAAAGGACAAGAAGGAAGAAGAGCTGAAGGCATTCTCCTTACCTAAAGGACCTCAAGGCAACCCTTGAAGCACAGGAGGGTTTGTTTGCAAAAGGCTGCTTGAATAAGAGTTTGACTCTACAGCTATTAGTTCTTTGAAAGGTTTGTGAATTTTGTTGAAGTTCTTTTGTTCATTTCTATAATGACAACTTCTACAAGTGAGTTTTCAAAATCCTCCTCCTTCACAAGATTCTTTGATGAAAACATGAAGCAAGACTTGTTCATCACGATGGATATGGTGAAACAAATGTATGAGGATGAAAGGAACAGCACCAAACTTCGAGAGCAGTTGAATTCTATGAAGGAAGAGAAGCAGTTTCTTTTTGACAAATTGTAGGAAACAGAGAGCCAACTTCATATTGCAAATATGAACCTAGAAAGGATGCATGAGTTGGAGACACAACTCCTTGTTTCCAAAGAAGCCTTAGTCAAGCATCAATTTGAAGAAGAGGTACACAATTTTAGTTTGTCTTCAATTTCCTCTAAGAATGTTTATGTTGGTTCTTTTGAAAAACATACAAGAGGCATAAGGTCCAAGTTGATGTCAAAAATGGGCTATGAAGGAAAAGGATTGGGCAAACATGCACAAGGAATTGTTGAGCCAATAATGGTTGAGGAAAGGCCTAATTATTTGGGTCTTGGCTATGGAAAATCTTATGGAGAAAGTTCCAAAGCCATCATGAAGGCATTTCAAATAGTTCCTAGAAGGAGTTTCATTTTAGGTTCTCTACCTCAAGTTTGTAAAGATTGTATTCATGGGGAATGCAATTGTTTGAAACATACTTTGCAAGAAGAAGGTGTTCATAAGCATGCACTCGAACAAGGGAGTTGTGAAAACTCTAAAATCATTGAAGAGATTGATGGTGTTTCAAAGGGAGCCACTTCTTCATTCGATTCACCTTCTCATGAAGGCAACAAAGGTCAAAGAGAACAAAAATGGCCACATACAGGAAACTTTTGATGCAGGAGCATGTGACTCAGAGGGAAAAAGTCTTCCAACTTATTCCAAAAATCAAAAAAAAATCTACATTCAAGGGAGTGGGGTCCTTTAGCCTGTAGTTTCTATGTTTTTTTTAGTTAAAAAATAGGATAAGAGTAGAGAATAAAACATGCTATCTTTTTCAATTAAAAAATAGGATAAGAGTAGAGAATAAAACATGCTATCTTTTTCACAGATAGATAAGTTGTAATAAATCTTTTACGCCTTAAATCGTTATGTAAAAAGTCTGATTTTGTAATAGGTAAGGTCTGAGAAGACCTATCCATTATTAATAAAAAATAAAGTGGCCGCCAAGCTCGCGAGAGGGAGAGGGCGGTGTCAGAAGAATTATCATTAAACTTTTCTCTCGGCGTTCTCATGAATCAACAATTTCCTGTTAAATTGTATGCATGCATCCAATAATTTAATTAACTGTGTATTGAAAGGCTTGAATCGCCTTCCTGTTCGCCACTTGATGCTTTACTGTGTATTGGAACAATTTGAGTCATTTCCTTTAGTTGTGACGGCTGCCAACACTTCGAATTCAGTTTATACAGCCAGGGGAGAACTCTAACTACGTGGAGTAGTTACAATATGCTCTTAAGAGAACAGTGACAAACATGAACGTTATAGTTGTTAACCCAGTGGTCCAATCCATATTAGCACCGGAGAGAGAGCCTTTGGAACCCTAATTTATGCGCTCCAAAATTCTGAAACGATTTATTATAGAGCGAAATTTCTACAGTCTTTCGGTTCTGAAAGGAAACTGTAATACGATCAAAGGGCGAGCTCCACCGATTTGTTATAGAGCACAAGGAACCGTAATACAATCAAAGGGCGGTTCTAAAATCTGGAGTGAATATTTTAAGGAAATTTCTATGAGGTGTCGAATCTGCAATCCCTCCGAACGGTGTATTCCTATAAAGGTAATTCATTCGAATTGCTACTCCATAATACTATTCCTCTTTACAGGCCAACAAAATTATAAAGTAATTCTTTTAAGAATTACTGCACAGACAGTATAAAGCCGCCAATAGAGAATTTGGTTATATAATTCCTCCTTAAAACCTCCCATAGGATTTTGGCATAGTTCTTTTAGAATTACTGCTCAAAGGGAATAAAGCCTTTGTTTATCAATTAAGCGAGGTTTGCGGTTTTTAAGGAAGAGAATTAATCTGTCAGTTAATGACTGATACCTAGAGAGAAGGAGAAAAGGAAACTGACTCGAACATTGAAGAACCTGCTGTCAGATTAGGAAGATTATCCTTAACGCGTGCACGCACGCCATCATTAGTGGTATCAGAGCCATCAACTGACATTGAATTGAATCTCAGGAGTAGGAGAAGGATGGCTTTTAGAGTTGGAAGAGGATGAGGACGTGGTGGAAGAGGAGACCCTGTTGCGAATGTTGAAATAATGGAAACCATAGAAGAGCTGCGAGCTAGATTGGATAAATTAACCTCAGACAGAAACATAGTTGATGGAGATGTCAGTGAACCTGAAGTTGAAGCTAGAGAGGAGGAAGCTGTACATGTTACTCCTGAGATGAGGTTCTTTCAGTCAGTGTTGAAATCCATAGCCAGGCCATGGAACCAATTAGTACCGATATACCAAGGAGGACTCAATCCAAAAGAATTGATCGATTGGATTAATAGCATGGAGAAGTTCTTTGATTATGAAGAAACGAAAGATGAGAAGAAAGTAAAGTTTGTTGTCACCAAATTAAAAGGCCATGCAACGCTCTAGTGGGATGGTGTGCAGGCGGAAAGGAGGAGAATTAGTAAGCAGCCAATCAAGAATTGGAGCAGAATGGTAGCAAAGTTAAAAGGTAAGTTTTTGCCCAGTAATTATCAGCAAACATTGTTTAGACTAATGCAAAATCTTAGACAGAGAGCTTTGACAGTAAAAGAATACACATAAGAGTTCTATAAGGTGAGCATAAGATCTGGAGAAGCCCAAGATACAGATGAGAAGGTGGCTAGATATATGAATGGCCTCAGGATGGACATTCAGGATGAGATAAGTCTGTTGTCTCCTAAAACAGTAGAGGAAGCTTATCAGATAGCGCTGAAAGCAGAGGAAAAACTCATGAGGAAGCAGTCTGCCAGAGGGAGAGGGACTTTCAGAGGAAAAGGAAGTCAAGGTGGTAGAGGAAGATCTACAGCACCTAAAGAAGGAGCTAGGAGTAGCTCAACCCAGCATGCACCCACAGGAGGTGATGCAAGAGGCAGAGGGAGTTTTTCTAGAGGAATAGGAGGCAGAGGAAGAGATAGAGAAATAAGATGTTACAGATGTAATAAGCTGCGACATAGAGCTTTTGAGTGTCCAGAAAATGCAGAAACAAAGCAGAGGAATGCAATTGTTGCTCCAGTTGAGGGAGAGGCACTAGTGACAGCAGTACCAGAAGAAGAAAATACACCAGAAAGAGGAGAATCTGTTGTAGTTAATAAAGTTATGCTTAAACCAACAAAGGAGATGGCTGAACTGCCACAAAGGAAGACTTTATTCAGGACAGTCTACAAAGTTCAAGGGAAATGTTGCTAGATGATCATTGATAGTGGCAGCACTGATAATTTGGTTTCTACAGAAGTAGTGGAGAAATTGAAGCTGAAGACAATGAAGCATCCAACACCTTATAAAGTGTCATGGTTGCAGAAGGGACATCAATTGTTGGTAAGTGAACAGTGTGAAGTGGAATTTCAAGTGGGAAAGTACAAAGATAAAATTGTTTATGATGTGATGCCTATGGACGTGTGTCACATATTGCTTGGAAGACCTTGGCAATATGACAGAGGAGCCATACATGATGGGAAGAGAAACACCTACAAGTTTGGAAAGGATGGTGTCAATCATACGTTGCTGCCTCTGCAAGAAGAAGATGTACCGGGACAGAAGACTGATCCAAAAACTCTGTTACTTGGAGGAAAGGAATACCTGAAGTAGATGGAAGAAAATGAGGTAAATTTTTCTGTAATTTGCAAGCCCAAGGTAATAATGACTTCCACTAAAGTTTCTTATTTACCCATTGAAATTCAAGAAATGCTGGAGAAATATTGTGATATTATTATTGATGATTTTCCTAATGAATTACCGCCCATTCGGAGAGTCAGCCATCATATAGATTTGATTCCTAGAGCAAGACCTAACAAAGTAGTATATAGAATTACTCCTGCAGAAAATGAAGAAGTTAAGAAACAGGTGCAAGAATTGCTTGACAAGGGGTTGATCAAAGAAAGCTTGAGTCCTTGTGCAGTGCCAACAGTGCTGAGCCCAAAGAAAGATGGAGGCTGGAGAATGTGTACAGATTCAAGAGCCATTAATAAGATCACAATCAAGTACATATTTCCGCTACCCAGAATTGAAGATTTAATGGATTGCTTGTCTGGCACAAAATATTTTTCAAAACTAGATCTTAAAAGTGGGTATCATCAGATAAGGATAAGAGAAGGGGATGAGTGGAAAACCGCTTTTAAGACCAATGAAGGATTATATGAATGGAGAGTGATGCATTTTGGGTTGTCAAATGCACCAAGTACATTCATGAAGCTTATGAATGAAGTTCTTAAAGAATTCATTGGTAAATTTGTAATAGTATATTTGGACGATATATTAGTCTATAGCAGGTCCAAGGAGGAGCACTTCAGGCATTTAAATTATGTCCCGTAGAAGCTATAGCAAGAAAAACTATTGCTGAACCTGAAGAAATGTTTATTCATGAAAGAGGAGCTAGTGTACTTGGGATATGGTAAGTATGGATTTTGTGCTGGGATTACCAAAGACTCAAAGAGGGTATGATTCAATCTTTGTTGTAGTGGATATATTTTCAAAAACGGCACACTTTATCCCATGTTATAAAACTAGTGATGCTTCTCACATTGCTAACTTGTTTCTTAAAGAAATTGTAAGATTGCATGGATTTCCCAAAAGCATTGTTTCAGACAGGGATTCAAAGTTCGTGGGACATTTCTGGAGAACACTATGGAAAAAGTTGGGGACTAAATTAAGTTTCAGTTCTGCCTATAATCCTCAGACCGATGGACAGACCAAAGTTGTGAACAGAAGTTTAGGCAATCTTTTGAGGAGCCTTACTTCAGAGCATCTAAAGCAATGGGATCAAGTGTTACCACAAATTGAATATGCATATAATGACTCACCGAACAGGACCACAGGACAGAGCCCATTCCATATTGTTTATGGAATGCATCCTCAAGGAATATCTGAATTAAGGAATTTGGGAAAAGAAGAAATGAGAAGTGCAGAAGGTGAAGACTTTGCTTCAAGAATGCAGGCGATACATGAACAGGTGAAACAATAGCTGCAAGATAGCAACATCAAGTACAAAACCAGAGCAGACATGAGGAGAAGAGAAGTGAACTTTGAAGTTGGAGACTTGGTTTTAGCACATCTCAGGAAGGAGAGATTTCCAAAAGGGGAGTATAATAAGTTAAAATCCAAGAAAATTGGGCCATGCAGGATACTGAGGAAATTCTCTGCAAATGCTTATGATATTGAATTACCACCTGGTGTGGGAATATCACCAATTTTTAATGTTGCAAACTTGTATAAGTATGAGAATGAAGCTATAGATGATACAACATAGGACCAAGAGACTCCAGAGATTAACTGGGTAAAACAGTTACCCACGGCAAACAAATTACAGCCAGAAAGAATTCTGGACAAGAAGGTGCACAAGAAGACAAGGAGACAAGAGTACTTCTAGTATCTGGTAAAATGGAAAGGACAGCCAATCACTGAAGCTACTTGGGTTACAGAAGACGTTCTACAAAAACTGGACAAATCTGTAGACGAGCTCATGGACAGGAGCCCATGAAGAATTTTGTCCTCAGGATTCTGATGCAGGAGCATGTGACTCAAAGGGAAAAATTCTTCCAACTTATTCCAAAAATAAAATAAAAAAATCTACAGGCAAGGGAGTGGGGTCCTTTAGCCTGCAGTTTCTATGTTTCTTTTAGTTAAAAAATAGGATAAGAGTAGAGAATAAAACATGTTATCTTTTTCAGTTAAAAAATAGGATAAGAGTAGAGAATAAAACATGTTATCTTTTTCACAGATAGATAAGTTGTAATAAAGCTTTTACGCCTTAAATCGTTATGTAAAAAGCCTTCTTTTGTAATAGGTAATGTCTGAGAAGACCTATCCATTATTAATAAAAAATAAACTGGCCGCCAAGCTCGCGAGAGGGAGAGGGCGGTGTCAGAAGAATTATCATTAAACTTTTTTCTCGGCATTCTCATGAATCAACGATTTCCTGTTAAATTGTATGCATGCATCTAATAATTTAATTAACTATGTATTGAAAGGCTTGAATCGCCTTTCTATTCGCCCCTTGATGCTTTACTGTGTATTGGAACAATTTGAGTCGTTTCCTTTAGTTGTGACGGCTGCCAACACTTCGAATTCAGTTTATACAGCCAAGGGAGAACTCTAACTACGCGGAGTAGTTACAATATGCTCTTAAGAGAACAGTGGCAGACGTGAACGTTATAGTTGTTAACCCGGCGGTCCAATCCATATTGGCACCAGAGAGAGAGCCTTTGGAACTCTAATTTATGCGCTCCAAAATTCTAAAACGATTTATTATAGAGCGAAATTTCTACAGTCTTTCAGTTCTGAAAGGAAACTGTAATACAATCAAAGGGTGAGCTCCACCGATCTGTTATAGAGCGCAAGGAACTGTAATACAATAAAAGGGAAGTTCTGAAATCTGGAGCAAATATTTTAAGGAAATATCTGTGAGGTGTTGAATCTGCAATCCCTCCGAACGGTGTATTCCTATAAAGGTAATTCATTCAAATTGCTACTCCAGAATACTATTCCTCTTTATAGGCCAGCAAAATTATAAAGTAATTCTTTTAAGAATTACTGTGCAGACAATATAAAGCCGCCAATAGAGAATTTGGTTATATAATTCTTCCTTAAAACCTCCCATAGGATTTTGGCGTAGTTCTTTTAGAATTACCGCCCAAAGGGAATAAAGCCTATGTTTGTCAATTAAGCAAGGTTTGTGGGTTTTAAGGAAGAGAATGAAGCTGTCAGTTAATGACTGATACCCAGAGAGAAGGAGAAAAGGAAGCTGACTCAGACATTGAAGAACTTGCTATCAGATTAGGAAGATTATCCCTAACGCCTACATGCACGCCATCAACTTTTGAAGAAAAGGAGGGAAGAAGCCAAAGTGATCCAGGTGGATGATGTTGGCCACCCACCTATCCCACTTGGATCCCCACAATTCTCTCTTTTATTCTTTTAGTTTCCTTAATTGTAGCACAATTTATTATTTTTAGCATTTTTTCGAGTCCTGAACTTCCAGAGCCGTTTTGAGGCCCTAAATGACGTTTTTTTGGGAAATCTGGGAGCAATATGGGTCCATGGAATGATGTTGCTCTTCCCAAAGTTGTATTACTCGGATATATCATTCTAATGAGCTATTATGCCCGTCAAACAAATATTGTATGCCAAAGTTATGACCCCAGGAAGTTGTTGTACCAATTTACCTGGAACGAGGCCCATAGTTTGGTGTTTCATCTCCTAGGATTAGGTTTTTAGATGTTTAGGGTTTTCCATTATTTCTAAAAAATAGATAGGCCTTCGAACCTCATTGTAACATATTTCAAAGGCATATATCCGCCACATCTCTTCTCAAATATAAGCTACCATCTCCCTAACTGGTTTATTTCCATTTCTGTTTGTAAGCAAATTTCAGTATTTTACATTAATGAAATGAAGTATTATTTCTGCTGCATCTCTATGTATATGTGTATTTGTGTACTTTATTGCATTCTTGTATAAATCTGGATTAGTGGTATCAGAGAGGTTTTTTCTTCTCTTGTTTTCTTTGCATGTCCCCAACAAGGTCGGGATATAAGGAGTTAGGGCTTGAACTCGTCGAACCTTTGCAAGACCAGCCTCACAAATCCCAACAGCCTCCCATGGCGGATGAAAATAAAGATGAGGGAGCAGGAGATCCTATCAAAATCTTGCTCAAAGAAGCCCTTGAGCGACAAAGGAATGCAATGATGGACAACTTTTCCCAAATCCTTCAGCGGCTACCCAGAGGTGACGCATCCAACAGCTACTCTAGAAATGCCACACCCTTTAAGGTACAAGTTAATTTTTAAATCCCCATATTCAAGGGTCAAATAGATGTAAATGTCATAGATAAATGGTTAAATCTGCTAGAAGGGAAAAGATTATTTTTTCTCTTCTCAAAGCAGCCCCCCACGTTAAGGACTGGTGGGAAACCTACTGCGAGCAGAAGGATGAAAGTACAAGCTCACTATTTTCATCCGCACCCACTTGGAATTAATTCTGGGATGCCATTAAGGAGACGTATGACCCTGTCAAAAGCTATGAGGGCAAATACATAAAGTGAACCACGCTGCGACAGGGAAGGGACCAAGATGTGCCAGAGTTCATAAACATTTTTCATACCCTTCGCACACAATTGGGTATCAAGGATTCTGAGCTGCATTTGGTACTCAAATACCACAACTATCTACACGGTACATCCAGGATGAGATGGAGTTCCTAGACATCTCCTCACTCGACAAGGCATACCAATACCTATCAAGATCGAGCAGAAGTTTAAACAAAAGAAGCGAGACTTTGGATCTGTGAATCCGAAGACCAAAGGACAAATCCAAGGCGAGGTGACCCAGGACAACCCATCGAAGCTACAAGAAAAGAACAACACCATGAAGTCAAAGAAGGACATAGGAAAGTGGTGTGAGTTCCACAAGAGCCCCACTCACAACACAAGTGAGTGTCACACCAAGCAGTCGCTAATGGCCAAGTTGAAGGCTTCAGAATCAGATCCATGTTTCGACCCTGAGTCAAAACCTAACAAGCGAAATGGCAAAGGGAAGTACATCATTGACGCAGAGCCCAGCACCACTGTTTCCACCACCAAGATCCAAAAGAATGAGCCTAAAGATCCAAAGGATGGGGAGCATCTTTTCCACTCACAGATGTGGGTGAAGGGTTTTTCGTTGCAATTCATTATTGACTGTGGGAGCCAAAAGAACCTCATTTCAACAGAGGTCATGAAGTGGTTGGGCCTATCGACTACACCACACCCGCAACCATACAGTATCACGTGGCTTCACCAAGGATGAGATCTTTGAATCTGCGAGTAGTGTCGCCTTCCCTACAGCATCAAGCCCTTTATAGATGAGGTATTATGTGATGTTGCACCTCTTGATGTTTGTGATGTACTATTATGCCAAGCATACTTATGGAGGCGACAGGTTGTGTATGAGTCAAGGCCTCATGTTGTTATTATTTCTTTGAATAATTCATTATATAGGATATCGAAGGTAGCCCCACCTACCTTCACCTCTTTGATCTTTGCTAAGAAATGCAGTAAGATCATCTCACAGACTAGGAAATTTATTTTCTATCTGGTCCACTCCCAAAGTAAGGGGAATATCGTCACCACATCCATGACCCCCACGAAGGGTTCCTCCATGCAGCAGCAGTAGCAAAGGGATACGGTCATGACAGAACATAGGAACAGTGTCTCCTCACCCATAGGGGTACAGCACAAGTTTCAAGTGGGCGACAAAGTCTGGTTGCATCTACAGAAAGAATGCCTTACAAGAGCCCATCAGAAGCTCAGACCACTCTAACATGGTCCTTACACCATTACCAAGGTTGTGGGGAACAATGGTTTGGAGCACAGCATTCCCCCATTCCTTGGCTTGCACCGAGTGTTCAATGTGGACTGCCCTCGACCATGCTTCCCACCATTACTTGACACATCAGAGATTGCAGAACAACTCATCAGGGACCAAGTTTAGCAGCAATTTCCTCATCTCATGGAGGAACTCAACACAATGGGGACCATTTCTTCCTAAGGGGGGAGGAATCATCCAGGTGGATGTTAGTGGCCACCCACCTATCCCACTTGAATCCCCACAACTGTCTCTTTCATTTTTTTAGCTTCCTTAATTGTAGCACAATTTACTATTTTTAGAATTTTTTCATATTCTAAACTTCCGGAGTCGTTTTGAGGCCCTAAACGATGTTTTTTGGAAACTTGAGAGCAACATGGGTCGCGAAACAAGAAGATTGTATGCCAAATTTACAACCCTAGGAAGTTCGTGTACCACTTTACCCAAACGGGGCCCACAGTTTGGTGTTTCATCTCCTAGGGTTAGGTTTTCAGACATTTAGGGTTTTCCATTATTTCTCAACAATAAATAGGCCTTCGAGCCTCATTGTAACACAGTTCAAAGGCATGTAGCCACCACATCTCTTCTCAGAGATAAGCTACTATCACCCTAGCTAGTTTATTTCCATTTCTATTTGTAAGCATATTTTAGTATTTTACATTAATGAAATGAAGTATTATTTCCACTACATCTCTGTGTATATGGGTATTTATGTACTTTATTGCATTCCTGTATAAATCTGGATCACAAAGGTCCATTGGAAAAGGAAAATTATGTTGTTTTTCTTTGCATTATGTTGTGTTTGACAAGATGTCAGAAGAAGATTTGTAGCAGCAAAAGTTGCCATAGAAGTGGTTTGACTTCTTGACCCAGTAGAACATACTTTCATTGGTACATATGCAAATTTCAATTAAGTATGCATATATTTATGATGTAATCTCACGTTTGTTTGAGCCACCTTGGGTCGATGATCAAGGAAGCGATGTTCAGTTACCTTCTATTAACTTCTCAATAAAAACTATGAATGAGTTCAAGGAAGATAGTTCTTAACAGGAGGACAAGTGCATCCAAGAAGGGAAGTGTTTACTACCTTTGAGTTTTGGTTCAAAGACACTATCCATGCGAGGCAAGTGTATGGAGGTTGAACAGAAGAGGGTGTTGTACTCTCATCTACTGTATAGATTAGTATATTATTCTTTTGGGGTCCAAAAGATTCCTAATGGGGAGGAGTGATCGGATATTGATTTAGGACCTTAATGATAGCTCAAATTTAAAATTCTTCGAAAGAGTGTCGAACCTGAGCAACCGAATAGATCTTGTCTTCCTGATTCGAGCACCGTGAATGATTCGAAAAACTGATACCGTATGGAGTTATCACAATTTGAAATGTCTAATAAACTACAATTTTTGGACATTTGACCAAGATTAATTTGGTTTTTGAAAATATTAAAAAATATATATTCCCTTTCGATGTAAGTGCTAAACCTTTCCTTAAATGTCTTTCTTTAAGTTCTGTATTGAGCATGTGGGCAGTATTCGGAAAGTGGGAAATAGTATCTCGCGCGGACCAAAAGCTGTAAATGGTATTCTACGATTTCACGTGATTAACCGTAATGTTCGACACATAGCATGAGAAAACCACTTTCCTCGCATGTTCTCGATCTAATATCAATCGAGCAAGATTTCACACAAGATTGTGCGACAACTGTTCGATTGGACAGGTCACATTGATGGTGGAGATCGTCTAGGTTAGTTGGTGAGCGGATGATGCAATATTCGTTGGATCAAGTAGGATAGATCGATGGTGGAGATTCTACTATTTGAAATGCTTCCAATGTATACGGGGGCCCCTAACCCACAGTTCCATGCGTAAATTGTGTAAAGATGCAGCTTTGCACAACCGTCGGGATTATCCCTAAGTGTCGGGTTTATACCGCCACATATGCACGTTAAACAGTTAATGTAACAGTCACCTCTGATGGTTTAGTTTGGTGGAGCAGATAAAAAGGGTGGTTTTGCTATGTTTAACTAGAGTTAGGTGTAGTTCACCAAATTTGGTGGAGTATCCTTAGGGGATATTGATTAAATGCACTCCAAGAGTAGTTTTTGACAAGCGAGAGAATGGAACAAGAGGCTAGCTAGGCTAATTCGAGCCTCTTAAAGCCAATGGAATAGTCCAAAGAATCTAAAGAAGTCATCTTCATGCAGATTTTCATCGAGGGAGATTTTGGAGCTCAGGGCCACCAAGAGTTGGAGGCAGTTGTAGGAGCTATCAGTACTCATTCTCAGCGAACCAATAGTCATTACTAACTATAATGAGCATTATGAATCCATTGCAAGGATTTGCAGAAGCATTTCAAGACTTCTAAAGGCCGATATTATACAACGAAGTTTGAGGCAGCCTAGTGCCAACTGTGGAGGAAGGCCTAGTTTGGGGATTCAGTGCTCATTTTGAGCAAATGTTTAGTCTATTTTCAGTGTCTGATATGTGATGGAGATAGGAGATGAGGTTTCAATGATAGTTAAAGAATTATGAAGGAGTTAGTGCCATCAAGAATCTAAGGGTAGCTTAGAGCATTGATTGAAGGAATCGAGTCTAAGGGATCTTAGATCTGTTTGCAGAGTGATGATAGCCATGACAGGGATATAGATGTTATTTTAAGCCCATTGGTTCAGTTCAATAACCTTTGGATTTAAGTGTGGAACTTGTAAGAGAAAATTTTCCATAATCCCAAAGAGCCAAATCAAGATGACAAAATCTCAAGGAGACATAGCCCACGATATTCGAGTGAACTCCTAGATTAAATTTATTATTATCTGTTGATGTTTATTTGTTGCATTTTATGGTTGGTATATGTGTTTAATATCAGCACAAACAAATGGACTTAAAGCACTTAAACAGTTAAAATAAAACACACACCTGTTTCAATTATTTAAATTACGCAAATGGTATATATAAGTTAGATCATTTATTTGTTTAACTAAGTGGTAGGTTCTTGTAAGCATAACAAGTTATTAAACCCCCATTTCAGATCATAAGATGTCATCCATGAGCCTCATGAAGGTTGCAGGAGCATTCGTCAACCCGAAAGGCATAACCAACCATTCAAAAAGGCCCTCCTTGGCGCAGCCTTCCACACATCGAAGGGTTCAATTGGTACCTGGTGATATCCGGACTTCAAGTTGATCTTGTTGAAATATTTTTCTCCCTTGATTTGGTCCAGAAGGTCATCAATCTGTGGGATCAAGTACCTATCCTGGACAATGATCATGTTCAGTGCTCGATAGTCAATACAGAGTCTCCAAGTCCCATCCTTCTTTTGTACCAACATGATTGGGCTCCCACAGGGCGATGAACGCGACCGAATGTGACCTTTCTATAGAAGCTCCTGAATTTGCCTCTTGATTTCATCTTTGTCTAGAATGGAGTGTCGATAGATTGTTCCATTGGGTAACGGTGCAACTAGGGTTAGATCGATGGAGTGCTTGACCTGATAGTGCAGAGGCACCCCTGCAGGGGAGGTAAAGATGTCATCATACTCCTCCACAACCTTGTCCATATTTTGTTGTCATGTGGAGCCTTTTTTGGAGGTTGTGGCCACTGTATTCTTCTTTCCTTGAGGTCATATCATCAAGAAAATAAATTTCCGAGTTTTTGAAATTAGCTTACTGCATAGTTTTTCAGTAACCAAAGAGATGGTGGTAGGCGGGGCTACCTCCAATATCCTATACAGCTTATTTCCTAATGTAGCAATAACAGCGCGATGTCTTGACTCATACACATCATGTCTCTTCCACAAGTATGGTTCGCCTAATAATACATCACAAACATCAAGGTGAGTAACGTCACATAATACCTTATCCATGAAGGGCTTGATGTTGTATGGAAGCTGACATTGTTGGCTCACGCATAGATCCTGTGCTTGGTGAAGCCACCTAATGGTGTACGGTTGTGGGTGTGTTGTGGTCAATAAGCCCAGCCGCTTCACGACCTCTACTGTAATGAGGTTCTTTTGGCTCTTGTTGTCGACAATGAACTATAGCGGGGAACCCTTAACCCACATCTGGGAGTGGAAGAGACGCTCCTCATCCTGTGGATCTCCGGGTTCCTCCTTCTCGATACTTGTGGTGGCAATGGTGGTGTTGGTCTCTGCATCAATAATCTGCTTCCCTTTTTCATTCCTCTTATCGGGTTCTGACTCAGAGTTGGAACATGCATCTAATTCTGAAGCCTTCAGCTCGGCCACCAGTGATTGCCTGGCCCGACACTTGTTTGTGTTGTGGGTGGAGCTCTTATGGAACTCACACCACTTTCCATGTCCTTCTTTGGCTTTGCATTGTTGTCCTTTTCTTTGTGATTTGGGGGCATCTTTCCCTTGCTTCGGATTCACATATCCAAAGTCTCACTTCTTTTGTTTAAACTTCTACTCGATCTTGTTAATTATTGGCAATTCTAAAGTTCTTGTCTATGTTATGTATTTTCCGTCATAAATTGGACCAAATACATAGGCATTTTTTTAAATATAGAATCTCAAAAAGAAAAATAAAAATTCTTATTAACCAAATGTATAACGATATGATCATTCATGACAATAAATTTTAGAAAAAATATTGTTCTTCTAGAGTTGCACCGATGATAATGAAAGTGGTGAGTAAAGGGAAAAGAAATGATATTGTTTTAAGAAAAGGGTAACCAAGTGATATTGCAAATATATGCAACCTCGAGTATTACATAGACAATACTCGAAGAAAAATAATACCTACCAAAGTTTGAAGAAATCAAGTAGCCACTAGATGTGTGATCCAAGTGGTGATCCAATCTAATTTCATATAATTTGGGTGAAGTTCAATCAGATTCCATGTGTGTGTAGTAGTGATAGGGAAATCTAATAGGGTGTTGTCTAAGTATTAGACTTTTTGGAGTTTTGGGCTAGAATCTAGCGAAAACATTTGTGGTCAAATATTGATTTGTGTTGCTTAAAATGGTTTTTTGACTGGATATATGAATTCATCACTATGAAAATCCCTAGGGAACTTGAATGTGAAGCGTTCACACCTCAAACTTTTGATTCCAATAAATCCTTGTTGGATTATGGGAAAATTAGACCATAAAATCAGTCGAAAAGCATTTCAAAAGGTCTAACAAATAGCCTACACTATCTAATAGTAATGGAGAGAGAAATCGAGTGGATGAAGGTAGAAAACAAATATGGATAGAGTGAAATTGAAACTATAGAGGTTAGATAGTGTCAATGGGACACCTAGATGAATGCTCTTTATTTTGGGTGAGTAGATGAAAAATTCTATGTAGCAAGATCCAAAGTAAATGTTGTGGTGACATGCAGTGAAGGTGGTGATGAAGGGAATGTTCAAATTATTGTTTACTTTATAGTTGTTTAGGGTTTTTTTTTTTAGATTGTGAGATATCTCCCCAAACCTCTATCCCAAAGTTTGTAAAAGTTAGAACTTACAACACTATAATATGTATTGTATATGGAGTTTGACTAATAATAATAATAATAAGTGATTTTTTGTGACTATATCTTTTTAGTTTGGTATCAAAGTTGCTAGTTTTGGGTTAACTCCCTCACGGTGTGACCCATATGAGAGTGTATGTGATGTGTAAGATGTAATTTCTATAGGATTCTATTGTGGTTGATAATTTAAAAGAGTGTATTGAATTCATTTAGAGTTTTTTGTGTGTCTATGTGGTGAGTTTGTCTAATTTTGTGGTACCCCATTGCCTCTATATATCAATAAATTTAGGACTAATAAAAGGCATTGCCTTGTAGAGTTAGCATACATGTGGTGGAAGTCAAATGGGGTTGTGTAAGGCTTATTAATAGGTTGTATTGTTGCAATATTGCATCAACTGTAGACAAATCATTTATTGGTTTTGAGCTCATGGATTCAAATCATTTATTGGTTTTGAGCTCATGGATTCCCTCCAAGGGTTTATATTAGAATCATATGTGGATCCCTACCACTTGCATATTGAAGATGATGTGGACACTCGCTCTTATTCTCCCACCTCACAAAATTTTGTCGAATGTTTTGATAACATATCTTATTTTCATTGGATCTCTACATCATAACCATATTTGGACCATGTATCTCTCATATTTTCATAATCTTTTTAGGATTTTTTGTTTGATCTCTAGATCCAACAATGGGATGTGTGTGTTCTACTTTTTTTTAGGTTTGATTTCACCTCCACCCTCGTATAGAGACCAAGTGGTCCTATGCCAAATGCTTTTCTAGGACCTAAACCTTCACAAAAATGGTCCCATACACAATCCATTTTTGAATCTCATGTCTATGGTGCAAGTAAACATGTTGCATAATTTTTCGTTGAAATGTTTTCTACAAGGCACAATTGCTACACTACAGAGAGCCAATATGTTACACACGTCGTTGGGTGGTAACACTTTCCACTTATTCTAAGTTTTACCATCAGAGTGAGAAGATTAACCCATGAGTGAGAATAATGGTGTTGGTTTTTGAAATTAATAATGTATGTTATCTATGTTATATTTATTTTCTAAAAATGTATGATGAAGAAACAATTACAACATAGTGACATAATTTAATTTAATGGTTCTTGACATATGTTGCTGCTAGAAGAACACATCATTGGTTCAATTATGTTTATAGTATATTATAAACCCATTGTTCTGTTGTACTTTGATGGTCCAAGGATAATGTTATTGATTATATTTTTGTGTTTATGAGATTATGTACGTTAAAAGGGTCATATTGTATGATTTACTTTTTGATACATTCAATATTTATACTACTTTCCTATATTACTATAAGAATAGTATAGTCTGTTATGTTTTGACATATGGAAGTATGTCAATGAATCAATATCTAGACAATTTTTTTAAGTATGTCAATAAGAATAGTTAGTCACTATGAATATGTTATTCGTGGTGAGAGGAAATTGTATCTTTAATGAATGAAGTCGCAAGTCAAAATAAATGGTTGAGATGTAGCATAGTCTACTACAATTCAGAAGTGGATAGAAATGCTAATGAAGAGCATACCACGCAAATATCAAAGTACAAAAATATTTTTATGTGATTTAGTTACTATTGTTTGTGGTGTAAGCATTAAGGAAGGGTATTAGAATTAATGTTTACTTTAGAATTTATTTGCAGTATGTAGGAGATTTTTTAGATATTCTGTCAACCTCTATCTCTAAGTTTGGAATACATTGTATCTCACAACACCTATATAAATATATTGAATATTACTTTGAATATGTAATTGAAAGGAATGATTATCTTGTGCTTGTATTTTTTTCATTTCGGAACACTTAGTAGAAGGGAAAATGTGCTTAAGGAAGAGGTAAGTTTGGAATAAATTGGATCTCACAACACCTATATAAATATATTGAATATTACTTTGAATATGTAATTAAAAAGAATGATTATCTTGTGCTTGTATTTTTTTCACTTCGGAACACTTAGTATAAGGGAAAATGTCTTAAGGAAGAGGTAAGTTTGGAATAAATTGGATCTCACAACACCTATATAAATATATTGAATATTTCTTTGAATATGTAATTAAAAAGAATGATTATCTTGTGCCTGTATTTTTTTCATTTCGGAACACTTAGTAGAAAGGAAAATGTGCTTAAGGAAGAGGAAAGGGTGTAGGACAAGTGGTGAAGAAAGAGAACTTGGTTAAGGAAGAGGAAATGGCATAGGACATGTAATGAAGAAGCGCACATGTTATGAAGAAGATAATAAGTGACCAATTGAATTTAAAATGAGAAAAGGCACAACATAAATGTTTGATATAAATATCAACCATCTATTCTCATAAACTAATTATTATTTATAATTAAATTATTAACTTATAAACCTTAAAATTCAGCCAAATATTATTG
>APFE031219633.1:6832-18154 GCA_000404065.3 Pinus taeda
CTCGAAACTGATTTGGAGTCGCCAGGTGAATGATTTCAGCCTTGTTGTGTCTGATCGTTGTTCACCATCAACAATCAGATCTTAACTTGATTACATTTTGTTGATGAACATAAAACTACACTCCCCAGTATGTTCGCCACTATGTCAGGGCCTAAATCTACCTCATACTGAGAAAGGCAGGTCTAGGGTAACATCAAACCACACTTAACCTGGTAGCTAGCCCTACTAGGTCGAGAGAGCTTTCTCTCCTTGTCAATCTCAATCAAAATGTATCAAGGAAGACTTGAGATGACTAATATAAAAACTAATTTTAGGCTAGGTATTCTTGCTCAGAGGAATTTGTTTGAATTTAATGGTTGGTTGCTACATCAGATGGGTAAGGCAGCTTTGGGTCCGAGAAATCGACACAGATTTGCAGAGGTTTCCGCAGGGCGAGGTAGGAAAGTATTTAACACTTTTAAATGAGTGTAATGGTGAGTCTAAATATTTGCGAGGAGCTGGAGAGGGCATGAAAATGTCATGAGTCCTCTTCAAACAGTAGAAAACATGTAAAACTAAATAAACCCCAAGGTAGAGCACTGAAACACCAATGAATTCCACCTTTCAAACATGATTCATTTAGCTATCCAGAAAGAGAGAGAGATGATGGAACACATAAACTTAAGATCAACTGAATTACAGAGAAGAAAACAATGCTAATTCACATTACCACAAAAATCCCACAAATTGCTGCAAAACACTTGTTTATTTCCTTGCCAAACTGTAGAAGTGATGTACAAAGTAGTTCAATGCATCCTCAAGAGTCCAACCTTGACAAATGACTAAGAAAGTGCAATATATAGGCAACAAACCACCCATTTTAGGCTTTAGGGGTCGAACCCATGAGAACAGGGGTGGTTTCAACCATATGTAATCTAGGAACACAATAATATGTAGTGGAAAAGCTTGCCTCTAAAACCTAGGAAACCGATTCATTCAACTCTAAACCACCTACAACTGATGTATCCTCCTTATCAAGTCAATTTTTATCATTTTTACATCACAGTAAATCAATTTACATCATGTCACATCATGAGTTTGGCCATAAGAGAGAAAAATTCAAACTATAAGAAAACTAGGTGAAAAACAGAGTTTTTGACCAAAATTGGCACTTTTCCATTCTGTATGTAGCGCCATTTTTTCTATGCATAGTGCTTTTTCCAAGCTACTTTTTGAGGGCTTCAAGACATCCAAATCAAGTGCAGGATACCTTGTTGGAAAGCACTTTGAGACTACTTTCTGGGACAACTTGAATTTTTGGATTTGGTGTCCATTTTCCCCTCCAAAATTGCAATCTCCCAAGACTACTTCCTGTGTCGCCAAAAAGTGGCAGAGAGGGCAATGTTCGGTTGTTTTTGGCCCTTTTAGAGGTCGAAAAATTGTCAAAATTTCCTAAAAATTTCTAAGCATGCATAAATTTTCATAAAGAATCCAAAAATTCCACGTTTTCTTCAAATGGAGGTCATTATAAAAAACGAGCACTGGTGGCACTACACACCTGCTGGAAAAACCTATTTTTTCCCTTAAAATTTAAAAAATGTCAAAAAATTCAGCAAATTTCTTGAAATTTGGCATGAGTGATCTATTTTAGGTGGTATACTGGGCCAATGAAGCTTTAGCCAATATCTTAAGTTTATTTTTCTTTTTCTTGTTCCTCGAGACTCTTCTTAGCGTGGCTTTTAGGCTCTTTATCCTTGCATTAGAAATTGTGTTCTCGGTTAGGTAGTGGTGGGCTAAGTGATGAAGCATTTTCTTCTCTTTGTTTGCCTTCCTAGGAAACCTCTCCAAGTGCATGTTCATCTTCTCCAACCAAGACTCATTTTCATTTTTTATCTCTTGTTCAATGGAAGTCAAAGTGACATGGCCCTCTTTATCATTTTTCCTGTTCAGTTTCAACATTTCTAGCTCCATTAGGCTTTGCTTATCCTCCAACTGTTTGTTCTCTTTCTTGTTCATCATCTTTATAATACTCATGCATCTTCTCTTTGCCTTGGCTTTGTTGCTTATGTCTCTCCATGGAACTATAACTGAGTTTCTCTTCCTCATAGTCATATTCACTATCTCTTTCCATTATTTTCCCTTGGTTTTGAAAAATGTGATTATATATGAATGGTTTGTGGATAATACTATGGAATACGATGGAGGAATGGAATGGCCAGAGTGTATGGGGGAGGCAGTGTGGAAATGTATGTGTTAACAGGGTTTAGGGATGTGAGTAGTGTTTAGGGAGTGAGTAGGATAAAGTGTGTAGGGTTTTAGGGAGAGTGTGTAGGGTTTGGGAAATTTGTATGTGAAGGTGAGATTTAGGGAGAATATATGAGGGAATGATGTTTTGGGAATTTATATAAGGGAATGGGGTTTAGGGAACAACAAATGGATGAATGAACTTTAAAATTTATGAGACAGTTTAGTGAAAACTAGGGTTTGACTTCATGAGTAAAAGAGTCACAAAAGATTGATGCAAAACCGTTTTCAACAAGAAGGATTGATTTACTTACCTGACAAGAGGTAACTTGAGAGATTTGAAGCAAATTGAGTCATTTTGGAGCATTTTGGGGCTTGGCTGCTAGGTGCATAGCACCAATGCAAATTAACAAAGGAAAACCTTGCCAAGTGCGTAGCGCCTCCCAGGTGCATAGTGCCTTTTGGCAGACAAGATTTGGAGGCCTTCCCTGTGTCCAAATTGGGCGTAGGATAGCTTCATGGAAAGAATATTGAGTCTATTTTCCAACACAATTTTACACTTTTAATTTGTAGTTCATTTACCCTGTCAAAATTCAATTCTCCCAAAACTGGTCAAAATGTGCAAAATAACGCTGCCTAAATGCAGAGTGTTGTTGCAGTAAAATTTTGAAGGTATTCCTCAACTCCCAATTGAGATCATGATAGATCATTGGAAATATATTTGTGTTTGTTTATCATTTAACTCATCGAGAAAGTCATTTGGCCAACCACGCTAGGAAAAATCTTGATTTTCCCAAGGTCGCTCCAAAGGTGCATCAATTCTCTTGAGACAACTGTATTTTTGACATTTCTCTAGAACCAGAACACCTGTCTAAAAAATGAAAGACATTTTTCTTCCTTGGCCTATTCTCGACAAAATACTCTCTCACCTTTTTCAGATTCATCTTCTATTTCTCAGAAACATCATTTGAGTAAAACCTACCCCGATGTGTGGAATAGGGAATTTGTCGAAATGAAGGGAAATGAAGGGGATAATGGGCTTCAAAATTCTTGAGGAAATTTTGGGAAGTAGCGAGGGATGTTAAGAAATAGGGGAAAGTGGAATTTCAAATATTGAGTGAGGGGAAGGGGTCCAAAAGGGCTAAACACAAGCCTAGCCTAGAAAATTGTGAAATTATAGCAAGAAACTAGGGCTTGTGGGAGAATAAGGAATTTGAGGGATATCAGTGATGGGAAGTGTTTAATAAGGTATATTAAGAATAGGGTAAGGTGTGTGAGCATCAGGACACAAGTTTTGTTGATGATTTGACCATCCAAGAAAAATTACCTTCAAAAACCCTAGGAGAGGGAAATGATCCTCACCCAAGTACAACTGAAGCATGAACAAGGTGTAAAATGACCTATTGGAACATAAAATGATGATGACAAGTCTCTTAATCGTGGTAAAATCATCTGAATGGTGACATGGACCGACATTTGGACAAATTTGAAAGGAGTGAAAACAAATCCTAGACCTAATACCTAGTGACCAAATTTTACTTGAAGACTCATTGAAATGTCAAAATTTGACCTTGACACCCTAAGACCACTTTGTAAGAGCATATTTGATGACTAGTGGAAGGTTTCAAAGACTAACACTAACAATTTATATCAGTTGTTGCAAATCTACAATTTTTAGAAGCCATTTACATTGTTGAGATTGTTTGTTATCCACAATCTTAAGTAGGTTATTTTTGTAAATCTTTGAGAAGAAAACACTACAAAAAAATTGGCGACTCCACCGGTTTTATACTTCAGATCCAAAAACCTGGGTGACCTTCAGTTTTCAACTTAGGGTTTCTTAATTTTCCAGTCTCTTAATGTTTCCTAGCTTTTTAACCCTATATCTGTTAAATTTCTAACTTCTGCGAGTTTTCTGGTCTTTTCCATAAGTCACGGGAACTAGCCGTGACTGAGATGACAATCTTTTCCAAGATTTTCCAACCGAGAATCCAGGAGAAAAAATCACACTTTTTAGTCCAAAAAGTGTGATCTGGAGTCCAGAGCACAACTTTCAACCTAAAAGGTGTGACATCACCTTAAAACAGGTTAGTACTTGAGATTTTAGGGTTTCCAGGTTTTTATCAAATCTGTTTCTGGGTTTTGGTAAGAGTTGACTGTTGGTTTGTTTCACCTCTGTCTCCTCCCGCTTAGGCCTTGATCTACTCTGACTTACTCGTCACCCTTAGGGATACTAGTATGTTGAGTCCACCTTTATAGGAGGAGTTTCACTTAGTGAGTAGTCTGAGTTTATGCAGCACTTTGAGCCATATTTTCTAGATTTGTACCCTTTTTTTTAGATCTATAAAGATAAGTTATGAACACCTATAGTTTCAAATTAAACTTTGTTTTTTCATTGGCCTTAGTGTCCCATCGGTTTCCCTATATTTTTCACCCATCTCCCTAACTTTTTGCAGTGATCTTCCGCTGCGATTTTTGTTGTACTTGCACAACTTTCCAATAGCCTAGTGTCATTTGATCCCTATTACACCAAAAATTAGATATATTGAGCCTTTTAGTGTTTTTTCATCGATTTAGACACCAACCATCATAGTGTTTGCAAACGCAGTTTGGGTGTCGTTTAGTTAAATTTTTTTTATTCATTTTGTGTTGTTAATTTCAATTTATTTTCAGCAAGCTTTTTTCCTTTTTTACAAAAATGATTTAGTCTCAATCAATAGATGCACTTGCACACACAAGCACAACTTAAGTGAAGGGTTCTTTGTTTACATGACCAAACCAAGAATTAACATAATAAATTTATCTCCCCTCTTCGAGACAAAGGCATATTGTTGATCTCCCTTCACCATTTCTATATCACGTGTGTCTTACCACAATTTTTCCACCAAGACATTTGTCACGGAGACTATTAGGCCTTCACCCCTACTTTGTGCTTGGGCATATTTCCCCTCCCCATCAGGTTCAGGTTCATAGCCTTTCGAGTCACCATATTGACTCTTCTCTTGGTTCATATGATTCCTTATATGGTTCCGAGCATCCTTGACCACATATCATCACCATGTTTGGCCCACAGCTGGTGCAGTAACCGAACCTAGTGTTGGCACCGGCTCTACCCTGGTGGTCACATCAAGTGGAATAGACTCAGGAACCATTTCGACAACCCCCATGATCCCTTTTATGCCTAGGTTAAGCCTACCATATTTTATCTAGTTGATAAATGATCCCATACACCACAATGATGGTTGGCCTGCTATGCTGACTAAGCTTTCCTCAGGCATCCTGATGTTTGAGGATAATTCTGCAGAGGACCCTACCAATCACATTTTCTCCTTCCACATGTTGTGTTTTTCCAACTCCATTACCAATGATTACATTCATCTTCGACTGTTCCAATATATGCTCACTAGAGACGCTGCAAAATGGTATGTAGACCAGCCCACTACATCTCATTTTGTTTTTGCGACGCTTGCTAAAGTGCTCCTCTCATCTTTCTAGTTACCACTCCTGTAAAGCATTGGTATGAAGCTATTGACCTCATTCTGTCAGTTCTTTGCCACTCACCTTTCCGACCATGTTCAAGAGTGGCATTGAAGGAGGAGCACATGTCATGCCACACCCTTCAAATACCATGTCATTCTAGATTGGTTTCTTACAAGCCTTTTAGCACCCATTGGAAAAGGTGTCACATCCCATTTTCCTTAGACTAAGGAACTATCTCTCCAAACCATTATAATATATGACCTAATTTATGTGCTATCTGGTTATGTCTATACTGTCATTCTTGACCTTCCCCGTCCTGGAACTACCAATGCACTGGGGGCATTTCACGACATTGACTATATCGTTGGAACCCTTTCACATCCTTCGTCATATACTCAACAAATTCATGGCTATCTGTAGAGGGGCACTAGTTCCTCTAACACTCATGCCCCTCCTACAGGCAACATGTTTTCAAAACCCCAACCTATCTACCAAACTATTTCTCCTCCTTATGCACCACAAAGTGCTCCATCCCCTCAAGCATGAGCATTGTAGCCTCCCATGCATCCTCAGCCCTAGCAACCACTACCCCTTAAGGGTCAAGTTTTTGCACAGCAGAGTGCAACCAATCCCAAAAATTTGAAGAAAAAGAATAAGTGGAAGGGTTACAAGGGTAAAGAGGGTAATCAAGGTAACCAACATAGTGAACCACAAGGGAACTAGCCTAACACCAACAACCAAAAACATGGCATTTAACCTAAGTAGAACAAGGCTATTCCTATGAATAAGCCTTGAGCATGTTGTGGTGTACATGGCCATTATACACATGAGTTTCCTCTCTTACCCCAGATGCGCAAAATGTGGGAAGCTTAAGCAGCTTCTAGGGGTCAGTAATCACCACAGAATCCTATGCCATCTCAACCAGAAGTACTTAAAAATCCTTTCGCTCAGTAAGGATTTGTTGTTGCTCGACCTCAGCCAGGTCAAGCAACACATTCCCCCCAACCTTCTGATCCTGGTGACTACCAAATCCTTATGATGAACTCTGACGAGTTCAACCCCTCCGATATCAACCTCAAAACTCGATTGCATCAATATGACAAACCATCTACTTCATCCACCATTGAGTCCCAAACCGAAGAATTTGTTGAGCCTCTTATGTTACAAAATGGCCTATTACAGATCCCTCAACCTAAGTTTGACGCCATTCCCAAGATCTCGAAGGGACCATTACGCAGTAACGTAACTTCTAACCAAGCTTCCCATACATATAGTATAGTAGATCACTTGGCACAATCACCTATCACCATGTCGACATTGGAACTACTCGAGTCATGACCATCTCAAAAGAAATCTATACTAGCTATCTTGGGCACAGTAGATCCTTTTGATGATCTTTTCATTTTCTTCCCTATTGATACATCAAAACATCCCCCATTGCCTTCATATGTTTCTTTCCAGATACCAGTTCGAGTCTGTAATGCCATCATCTCCCGATGCATTATTGACGAAGGTGCATCCACTATGTGATGTCCGCTACCATTTGGAAACAACTTAAGTCACCTGAGTTTTCCGCCTCCACCATCACTTTGCATGCTTGGGACAAACACTCCTCCCAGTCTCTTGGAATGTATTGCAACTGTCTAGTGACCCTTGCGGGAAGATTGTTCCTGTCGACATTGAGGTTATTGATGCCCCTTTGGGTTATAACATTCTATGATGTAGTAGTTACACATATGCCATGTTGATGATTACATCTTTAGTTTTCTGCAATATGTGCTCCCCCCATGAAGGTAATATCATTACCATCGATCAATTGACTTACTACAACACGACATCCATGACCTCCCTCAAGTCCATTATCTTGTCGATGTTATATAAGAAATATCCAACTCCTCTTGCTGGTGTTTCAGCTGGAGTCCATAAACATTCCATGGTCGTACCCCTCTCATCTGAAAGCGTAACTCTATGAGTTTTTGCATGTTACAAGTGTCACAGACTACCCTTAAATAGTCGAGTATGTCTGATTTGTAACCAGCTCCTCACCACCCTACAGTTACCATCCCAGCTAATCCCTCTAGATCCACCCCCCTAGGACCTCCTCTATCTGTGGGTGCCTCTCCTATGTTTCCGCCAGAAACTTTTCCTCCAAGTCTTAACCATCCAAGAGCTATTACACTGGGACATTATCCTGCAGGCCATATACCCTTCTTATTACCCCCTCTGGGAATATTTTATGTCCCTGACATGTCTTCGTTGGTTCTTCATAAAATGTATTTGGGGATCCTAGTATGGTACATCGATCCCCCTGCAAGAATTATGCTTGGTCAGCTAAGACCTTATCACCTTTGACCCCACTTCAACTAGCCCCTACATCCTTTGTTGCTACTTCAGTTCCATCACAGCCAGAACAAGAACCCACTTATATTGTTATAGCATTTGGACAGGTGGGAAAGCTAAGAGAAAATAACTAAGGACAAGGCTCCCCAAGCTCCTCCAGCCCCTAAGGCACCAAAGCCATCACCTCTGTGCACTTTGTGTAAAGTTGTTCAACACGCCACCAATAATTCTCCTGAGATTCGTCATCTCATATCTTAGCTTCATGAAATGTTCCCTGAGTCAAATATCCCTGATGTCCATGCCAACTTACCGAGTCCACCCAACAAACATAAAATGTTACAAACAAATCACCCTTGTGCCTTGTGCAATCCTCATGGTCACTACTCCCATTGTTGCCCCCATCTCAACGAATTTTGTGATTGGCTTGAGGCACTTCATGAATATGAGACCACTTGTAGTGGAACACTACTCCTCTACCCGTGGATTATGGTACCACTAGTAAACCAGAATAGTGGGACTCTAGTCCTAGCATAGTGATCCCACCCCACGACTTCGAGATGATGGACACCACAGGCCATATCCTTTACCTTTCATCATCCTTGAATTCCTCACAAGCAAACCTTCCTAAGTTTTTTGCACGTGATTCTATCGAACCTCTTTCAATAGAATCCCAAGTCTCAACATCAGTAGATCCTCCATCTACCATCTCGTCATCTATCATTCCAGATGATGTTTATGTGAACCTTGTCTCTTAGATTTATGCACCAGGTACAACCACCGTATCATGTAGTTAGTCTTCCTCCTGTCCCCCCATCTTCCATTTTGATGAGGACATCATGGAATCGATGGCTACCCTTAATTATCCTTGAATGATATACACCATTGTGCGTTCTTCCTCCCATATTTGGATTCCACCACTCTAAATACATCCATTACACCCATAACATATTGGGGGGCACAAAGGACCCTACATCTCATTGTCATCCTTTGCAGGATCTCGTGTTAAGTTGGGTTGAGATGCTTGAATCCATTTTTCGAGCACACGGAACACAATGGTACTCTACAAATGCCTCTTGCTACGGGGCATCGACCCCACCTTTTCATACCAGATCAGCCCCCTCCATCACATATGTTTGCTGGCAGTATCCCATGTTTGGTGGCATGATGTATTTCCCCTGGCTATCTTCTCAATTGATTAACATAAGTCTCAACCTAAATCACAACCGGATTTAGGTATGGTCGATCATGCTCCCATTCCCTGGATAGTTTGTCCTATCGGCCTCTTCGGCTAGCAATATGCACATTGCCTATTGTAGATGTTTGACACCATATCTTCAAATATTCAACTATATGTCCACATCGTCCCCATGTTTGACGTAGTGGGTGAGAATGATCCTACACCTCCTCCAGTAGTTCATTCTCTTTTTCCTCTTCCTTTAATTCTTCACCTGGAACCATCGTTCCAAGAAGCATTAAGGCCATATTTAGACAATTAGGGCCACTTTCCAGAATGTTTCCAATCCCGATTCCGATGGTCTCTTTTCCCACTATGATCTCGACAAGATTTAGGGCCTTCTCCTCCTCGTAAATTGGAGGGAAAACACCCTTTTATAGGAAATCCCACAATTATTTGGTTGCACATTTTGATAAACCGTAGCTCAGTTTCACAAGCCATCAGCACTGTTGGAAAGCTCTCACCGAGTACTATAATTGGCATTTTTTAGTTTTTGATGACTTAACACTTCACCTGGAAGGCATTTTTCCAAGAAGGGTCACTTTGTCACCTCTCAAAATCAAATTTACTCATATGCGAAGTTTATACTTTTGGCACTACCTTCCCTTGGTGCTTGTTGTCTCACGTGTCAATATTCTTCATGAGTCACCATCATTTACTCAAGATTTCATTATCCCGACAAGGCCTATTCTAGGAGGCAGTGTCATCAAGTCACCCTTGTTCAAAGCATGCATGATGAGTCACCCTTGCATCCATGGATTTTGTTTTGTATCCCACTATATCATGTCACAATATTCCATTCATCTTTGCATACCATTCATCCTATATTTCTCATTTTTTCCTCTAGTCATACTGTCCCCCATCCCCTCTGGAGTCGATTCAGACACTGCAAGTTCAACCATGCACTTTATTCTCTAATGAGGGAACTCATTTGTTTGTCCCTTAGTCCAAGTTTTTCCATTATCCCTGGTGTCAGTCCATCAATTACATTACTATTTCCCCTCGTGCCTTAGTTGAGGATTCTCATTACCACACCTATTGCTGACCCTATTTTGTCGACGTCATCTCATTTATTCCATAATAACGGCGTAGAGTGTAATGTATCTTAATTCCAGATTCCATTCTTGTTTGGTACCCTGGATCGAGCAGAGGGACTCTTTATTGCCCTTTGACTTGGTTTTTTCATATTCATGATCCATACAATTGATGGTCCAATGATGCAGTAGATTATACTAGTGATTCCCAGGTGTGTGCAAGATGTTTCAGACCTCATGAGGGGGTGGCCCTTTAGGTAACACACCACATGCCCGGATGGATTCCTATTATTCTACAACCTTAGATGCATTTCCACATATTTTATGGGTTCAATATCTACTGATTGCGGTGCTCATAGCATGCACATGTCCTTCAGATCACCCATTCAATTTTGCAGAGCCCTTCCTTGTTCAATATGGCTTCTTTGGTTGCTCTACCCTCCCTCCCACCCATTTTTTAAGGGAAGTGCCATTATATCTCATGCACTTAGATATTATTGTATTCAGTCCTGGGTCATGTTTTTCCAGGTGCATTATGTATATGGGACACCTTGTATTATTTTCTGGCTCAGTTGTGCTGGCGTGTCATATACCATTCAACATGTACTTCATTGATTACTTTTATGTTTCTCGGTGCACCATTATTTTTTCACTAAGCTATGTCAACGGGTATGGGTATGCCTCCCTTGCCTCATTGAGGTATAGTACCAAAACATAAAGGAGACTTGCATTAGTCTCGCCCCTTCTATCCCTATCTTCTTTCACTTTAGCTTTGTTGGTCTCTCTCTCTCTCTCTAACTCCACTGTGTTATCTAGTGATTGTATCTTTACAACGTACTTTGGTCATATGTTTTGATGTAAACACTTGTACGTTGGGGGCAAATCTGTTATCACCAAAAAATTGATTATCTAGCCTAATTTACTAGACGGATCGAAGTCCACCATGTAAAGCCAACTTTACCATAGTAAAATTGTTTTCCTTGTGAGAAATTACTTAATAAACTACCTTTG
>APFE031219633.1:19700-34849 GCA_000404065.3 Pinus taeda
AGAGAGAGAGAGAGAGAGAGAGAGAGAGAGAGAGAGATGGGGGGAGAGATAGAGGGAGGTGGGAGAGAAATGGGGAGATGGGAATCAAGAGAGAGAAGGACAGAGAGATGGAGTTGGAATGGGAGAGCGAGAGGGAAGAAAGAAGAAACACATAAGGGGAGAAAGCTGGAGAGAGAGAGGAGAGTGGGCAGGAAGAGACAGAGGTAGAGAGAGAGAGAGGAATATAACAAGAGGGAGGGGGAGATATATATATGGAGAGAGTGTGTGCATTCTTGGGGATGAAATAGATAGTGAATAAGAAAGAGACACATAAATACAAAAATAGATATTATATATTATTATATAACAAGCCTCGATCCATCCTAACCCCGGATCTATCAAGTTCTTAGAGGGATCAAATGTCTTGAGGTGCACACCTTTCCTCAAGCTTCTCACTAAAAAGAAAGAGGTTTTCACCTCGAGAGATTTGATCCTTCTCAGTGCTTGATAAATCCAGGGTTAAGATTGATCTAGGCTTATTATATGTCTTTGAAGTTTTTATGAGGAAAATCAAACTTGGATATTTTGTATAATTTTAGCATGATTACATGTATTTGATGTATGCTTGTATAAATTATAAATATAATATTTTCATTAAATTTAATTTTTTACATCAATACCAAAGCATGGAGTGTTTAACGTAGGGTTTAAGGGGTGGAAAAAAGTTCTTATAGGATTCAAGGTAATGCCTTGAAACCTCAACAACCTTTCGTACAACACACATAACATTGTGCTTACCATGTTTCAAATCCCATATTCACATTCAACAAATTGTGTGCACACCTAGCGGTTCACATGCCTATTATGAGGAATCCCAACCATCACAAATCCATCATGGAAGCCCAACATTGACATATGGTACCAAGAAGACAAATAATGATCATCATTGTTATGAAATCAAACCATATTTAGAAACTACGTAAGGATTCTTGTAGTTGCATGTATTCCTATGTAAATTATGTCTAATAACTTAGGCAAGGGGAAATGAAAAAAAAAATCCAATAATAAAAAGACATCATTTTTGTATTAATATTAATGCGAAGATGTAATTTACATCATCTAATGTATACTAAATTTTCTTTGCCCAAATGACCTAATATTGTAATATGTTCAACCTATAATTTTCAGATAATATCAAAACTCCCATAGGATTCAAAATAACTTCATATGAGTCTAGTACTCCAATGTTCATAATGTATGTTAAAACTAAATAAACAACATGGTATCCAAGTTAAAAACTAGTATCTTAATTTCAATGGATATGACCCTGAAAATAAAAAATTTAGATATGCATGAAAATTTTAGTCTTCTATAGAATTTTCTCTACAAATCAGCTAGCTCACTCATATCATGTAGAAATTACATCTGCAGATCAAACTGATATATGCAATGTACTAAAGCATAATACTAGATCTAGATCTACCATAAACTTTGCAGAAGCTTAATTAAACATGAGAAACATCAAGGATGAACACATATAACTGATAAGAAGGAATCAATCACACATAAAATAGAAGAGTTTATTCGAGAAAAGAAATAGCCTAAAACCCCATCTCGATATTATCAATCAAGTGGAAATCCTCAACAACATACAAAAAAAATTAGCTCAAAAGTTATCCCGCTCTCTCTGTACTCTGATGATGTAGCTCATGGACTTTCTAGGCCTGTATATATAAGCTCCACAAGCCCTCCAAGTGCCTATTTCCTTGCGCAATTTTGATTGGGGTCCAATTACATAACATGTGTGAATTGGCCCAAATCATACCTACTGTCACCTCAGGTCCAACTACACAGTCATAGAAGGAAGAAGATTCCTTCCTCATGCAAGGAATATTCACTAGGAATATCCTAGCATTTGATAGTACATTGTCCCTCATCTGATCTCAACTGGGTCTCTGCTTGAAATGACATGCATCAGTTATCCATGACTTAATACTCAGTTATCTAAAAATACCAATTTTCACATTCATGCAAGCATCAACAAACTAAATCTCATTATTTTAACAACTTGTTAAATTAATCTAACTGAACTTGACTAACTTAAACTAAGTCAATTGATCCTCTCAATATAGAACTCATCCTTAATTCCTCAATAAGTGGAGCAAATCAAGGACACATTCCCCAATCAGTGGAGAAATTATTACATGTTCCCACAAAGTCTTCAACTTTGATTTTCCTTAACTAATTAACTCAAACTGAATTAATTAATTAATATTCAAACTGATGGTAAGACCAAATTCGAATTTTACTTCCTATTTCTAGTCCAAGGACTCACTAAAATAGGAATCCACACTACATTGCTAAAAATAGAACTTATATTTATAGCACTTCCATTTTTCATTCCATGTTGCCCAATCTAGCACTAATGACCAAACTACTATTTTTAGTACTGCTGCTTTCAGCACTTCTATTTTTAACAATTTCTTGTTGCCGAATTTTCAACACTCCCTCTCAATAAGAAAGGCTTCCTCTCGAACCCAATCCTATACCTATGGAATGTTCTGCATGCAACACATCTACCAAGTGTGGTTGCTCCAGCAACTCTTAGAACAAAAAAACTCCCAACTGACCTCTATTTTGGGTTAGAAACATACTCTGATGTTGAAGCTCTACCTGCTACTGACAAGCAGTCCCGCTCTAACCTTTTCACTACTGCAACATCTGCATGCATCTCACACTGTTGCACCCTTCTCTGTGCTAGCCTGCACTATGTAACACACTTCTGCCTCTCGCATTGTTGCAGCCTGCATGCTCTGCACTGTCCTGGGATTCCTTGCACTATATCTATCTCTACCACTCCATCTACATATGTCTCTACCTAATTAGTTAATTCTTGCTACTCCACATTGGGGCTCTCGTAGCAAATTCAAATCAAAGTGCTTGGGTACCTCAAGGATCCTACCCCTCCTCCTTGGGATGATCACTCCACATCGCCCCACCTCCTACCTGGAGGTATGGCTGCATGTGATCCCTTAGCCCACCTAGCTCGAAGTTTCCCCCTACTAGAGGTCTCTACATGAGTATATGTCTCTACTCGATCTCCACTTAGCTTCCCCTGTTGTGGCTGCTCCACAACCTCCAAAAGTTGTTGCACCAATCGTGGCTTCTCCACAATCATCTAAGATTTCTTCTGTTGCTACATGTTGAGAGGTAATATACTCTCCCTCTCAACCACCAAGTCTCCATCAGTTTCCTTGTTGCTCAAGGCTTTGCATGCATCTTTAACCTTAAGAGAATACAGGTTCTTGACCCATGAACCAATCTTCTTCACCTGTCTAGTGATGATGTGTCTAAGTAAAACCTTTCCCTTACTGAAGACTACATCATAGTCTTTGTCTTCCAGCATCGCGATCGACACCAAGTTTATCTTCAATCCTGGTACATATTTTACGTCGGTCAAGGTAAGGCGAGCTCCATGCTCCCTCTGAAAAATAACCGTGCCTACACCTGAGACACTATATTTTTCATCATTACCCACCGCTATGAGTATCTGGAGATATTTCTCCTCCAAAGTATTGAACAAACTCTTGTCGTTGATCATGTGGAAAGAAGCTCCATTGTTAAGCAACCAAACACTTCCCACCATGGATGAAACCATGCATGCGAAGAGGGTGAACTCCAACTCGAACTGTGAAGCAAGTGCCTCACCTTCAGATCCTTCCCAGATCCCTTCTTGGATTTCCTCAGTGGACAATTTGTAACAAAATGGACCACCTCATGATAATGAAAGCGTTGCACTTTCAATTTGTCAACCTTCTTCCCACCATGGGAAGAATTGGATTTAGAAAGAGAAACCTTCTCCTTCCGCTTCTTCGCCTTACTCGCTAAGGCACAGTTCTCTTCATCCTCCATGCATGAAGAACCATCTCTGGTGCTTCCTCTTATCTCCTCCTACATCAAATCCAACTAAAGTCATTCCCAAGCTAGAAGTTTCTCTCTTCCATTAACCAAGTCCTGGTAGCTATGCCAACTATAAGGAATTCTAAGGAGTGTAAGACTCACCATGTCATCATCAACTATCATGACCCCTACACTTGCAAGCTCATCTCTGCATGTGGTGAGCTTGGTCAGATACATAGAGATCGCGTCGCCCATTTCACACTTGATCTTTCAGAGTTTGTCCTTCAGTGCCAACTTCGTCTGATCATTGTTGTTCTGATAAAGATATTTCAATGTTTTCCACATGAAAATGGAGTCTCTTTCCCATGGAGGATCAAGACTATGAGATCTTGAACTCCCTTCAAGATGATTCTCCTAGCCCTAGCCACACACTTCCTCCATTCCAGCAATTGGGTAGCATCAGTCGGCTTCAGGACTTCTTGATCAATGAAGTCCTTTAGACCATTATCTTCTAATACTACCTCCATGCGATCCTTCCAAGCTATATAGTTTTAGCTGCCATCCAGTGCATACTCAAGCCTCAAACCATAAAATGGCATTGATCAAATGGATTTGATAAGAACTCAATTCAATATTCAGAAACTACAAACTCCAACTTATCCCTTCCTGTATATTGTTCTTCCTTGATCACCTGTGCTCTGATACCATGTAGAATTTTCTCTACAAATCGGCTAGCTCACTGATATCATGTAGAAATTTCTCTTGCAGATCAAACTGATATATGAAATGTACTAAAGCATAATACTAGATCTACATCTACCATAAACTTTGTGGAAGATTAATTGAACATGAGCAACATCAAGCATGGACACATATAATTGATAAGAAGGAACCCATCAGACATAACACTGAAGACTTTATCCGGGAAAAGCACTAGCCTAAAACCCCATCTATGTATTATCAATCAAGTGGAAATCCTCAACAACATACAAAAAGAATCAACTCAAAAGCTATCCTTCTCTCTCTCTACGGTGATGATGTATCTCATGGACTATCTAGGCATGTATATAAACGCTCCACAAGTCCTCCAAGCCCCTATTTCCTTGTGCGATTTTGATTGGGGTCCAATTGCATAACATGTGTGAATTAGCCCAAATCATACCTGCTATCACCTCAGGTCCAACTACACAGTCATAGAAGCAAGAAGATTCCTTCCTCATGCAAGGAATATTCACTAGGAATATCCTAGAATCTTATAGTACACTGTCCCTCATCTGATCTCAACTGGGTTTCTATCTAAACTGCCCTACATTAGTTATCCATTAGTGAATACTCAGTTATCTGAAAATACCAATTGTCACATGCATGCAATCATCAATAAATCGAATTTCATTAATTTCACAACTTGTTAAACTAATCTAACTAAACTTGACTAAGTTAAACTAAGTCAACTGATCCTCTCGATATAGAACTCATCCTTAATTCGCCAATCAGTGGAGCAAATCAAGGAAACATTCCCCAATGAGTGAAGAAATTATTGCATGTTCTCACAAAGACTTCAAGTTTGATTTTCCTTATCTAATTAACTCAAACTGAATTAATTAATTAATATTCAAACTGCTAGTAAGACAAAATTCAAATTTTACTTCCTATTTCTAGTCCAGGCACTGACTAAAATAGGAATCCACACTGCACTGCTAAAAATAGAACTTCTATTTTTAGCACTTCCGTTTTTCATTCCCTATTGCCGATTCCAGAAATGATGCCCAAATTTCTATTTTTAGTAGTGCCATTTTTAGCACTTCTCTTTTTAGCAATTTCTTGTTGCCAATTTTCAACATCTTCAACTAAATGAAATGTCTCCTCTACTAATTACTCAACACTTCTCCTTGTATGTATTTTCCATATTGTATTTGACCCAGTTATAAGCCAACTACCATTCTGGATAATCTATCAATATTTTAATGTAATTCCCTGTGAATGTGATCAAAGGGTATAACCCAAAATGTTTTAATCAACTCCATAACTCTAATAGTCCATTGATGCAATAAGGAATTGTTTAAGGAAGTATAACCTTTCAACCAATCTATAACAACTTTTGAATACCATATCACTTATAAGTTTAGATTGTTGAAGAGACATAATTAAGATGACTAACATAAGCTACTAATTTGTACTACTGTGTTGCTTGTTAAGTGGTCATATTTGTGTTACTAGACTAAATTAGTCATTCACATTAGTCAGTTTTAGTTGTATTTCTTATTATCTAGTCATATATTTTAACCCAAGACTAAATTAGTAATTTATTCTAGTAATTTTTAGCTAATCACTTAACATTACTCATTTTCGGTAGTATTTCACTTGGAAAATCTATGGTGACTAATGTTTTCAGTCACCTAGTCACTAATTTCATTATTTTATACTAGTGTTCTCCAATGTCTTCTTGAACATATCCCAATCCTTCATGCCAAGGTTGTGTTCTCACCTCATTAATATTAATGATACCATGACTATGACTTCCAAAACCCTTACCATTGTATCCCATTTTGGTCAAAATATTCTTACAAATACCCTTCATGTGTTTCTCAAATGATGCAAAAGAAGCATTATCATTATTAATTGAAAATGAAGTATGTTTGATCTCATTTTCTTCTTATGACTCTTGGTCCTCTTCCTGAAGCTTATCCATCTCTTTCCTATTCACTTTTGTAGATGAACTGGTAGATGAAAATTAATGAAAACCACTCTTGTGATTTAACATATAAGTAGTGTTCTTCAACTAACAAATGGTACAAACATGAGTTGTTCTGTGAATACAAACTTGTTCAGTCTTGGGAGAAGGTTTGGTAGCTGAACATTCCCCAATTTTATCTTCAATGAAAGTCTACAACATCATGCACAACTTATTTTCTTCTCATCATTTGTTGCTTCTAGCAATTTTCTTACTTCCATGTTGTCGCCTTGAACATAGGAATTCATCTCTTCCAGTTCTAGGAGCCTTACATGCTGTAGACTTTCTCTCATGCTTGCAATCTCGTCAAAACCTACTTTGGTACTAGTGATCTGAATTTTGATCATCCTCTAACACTTTGCAAGTTTTGAAAATTCTGGTCTTAAAGAGTTAGCTTAGTTTTGAACCTTATCAAAAGTGAATAGTTAATTTTTAAATGAAGTTAAAGATGAAACAAAATCATATGAAACCCAACATGATGAAAATGAAGAAGAGAACAACCAAGTGAGAATGAAGTTCGTCGAGTGTGGACTACATCTACTCCATTTAGCGAAGAAATGATGGCACCAAAAGAAAAACGACTCCCTCACTAAATGTGGTAACAAGTCCTCGTACCCATTCTAAGATAAAAAATCACAAATTCAACTACTTCATAATGATTTGTTGAAATGGTCTTTCTCCACAATAATACTAAAAATAGAATGAAAAATGGTTTCTCTGATGAAGAAATAGATGTCACAGATGCTCAAAATCATTGAAAAATGACTAAGATAGATCTCCTTCTTCCTTTCTCTGCTATATGTCCTGAAAATTCACTAAACTTGTAAAACTAGCAACATATTCCTACTTTGGCATATCCACCAGGTGACAAATTAATGTCTTTTCCATGCTGATTTTCCATAATTGGTGCAATTTTTAACCAATCACCCATAACCAAACTCCACTCATTTCTTTGGTCATATGACATAGTATGTGTCTAGGAGTGAGGGCTAGAGGCCATGCACTCACTAGCACTCCACCCTTTGTCATGTTTTATGCCATGTGGCTATGGGTTAGGCCATTGACCAGCCCTCCAGCTTGAGCCCCCCACCAATAGTCTTGTTGCAATGAACAAGACCTAGGGCCACATCTAATCGCTGGACTCCTCCACTTCGATCTCCACCATGATTTTGGGAAATGACATGTAAACCTGGTTGAGAGATAACCATCCCTCCTTCTACACCTTCGCATTCTCACTATGGTTATTTGGTTTATCATGTGACTGGCATTGGGGCCACTTGTCTGCCCTGCCCCACTCCATTAACTCTTAGTCATGTTGAACATGATATGATTATGGGTTGGGCCAGTCGGGCAAGCCTATCATCCCAACCCCCCACGAAAGTGTCATCCATTCAACATTAAATATAATTAATGCATATTACATGTTAAGAAACATTGTTGTGGTATGGCGGTACGACATTGTGTTGGCTAGTGAGAGGTAGTCGGAGGTCACTGGGTGGTACCCTACTAGGGTTCATTGAAACCTTAACTAATTTTCACTAGACTTGAGGGCCACATGGTGCTCTCCCATTGGGCCACATGGAGCCTCCTAATTGGTCCACTCAAAACCGAACAACCAATAAAAACTCGTGAAATCAACCTGTATGACCTGTCATGTGTTACCAAAGGATTGGCCTGTCTGACCTCCATACCTACCTAATCAATATGATGATGTCAAGGCCACATAATTATAAAACCTACCTAGTTAACAGTCCATTAAAACCTTCAAGTTGATTTTTTAGTTGTTTGCCGAAAACATTAAAATGCAATAACTTTCACATACGATGTCAGATTGAGGAAATTCAAGCATTGTTGGAATCTAAACAATGAGAACTACAATTTGGCACTAGTTTAAGTTATTTTGAATCATTTAATTTTTAGAATATTTTTTTAACCCCATGGATCATTCATCTATCTCTTGGTCCACAACAAGATCCTTTCCTAGGATAGTCTTATTAAAAGGGGATTTTTAGGCCCTAGAGTCCGCATGCTCTGTAGAGTAGCACCGATAGATATCGCCCACTGATTTCTACAATTTCCTTTTGCTCTTTTCATTTGGGAAGGTGTTTCTTCCCTCCTTAGCATTAGCCTTCCTCTGATCAATCCCTCTATTTTGGAATGCCTACATCACAAGAATTCTAGACTTGTAGATTTTCACTCTTCCCCTCTACACATTCTGAGGTATATCACATTATAGAAAAGTTTCCATTTTGGATAATCAACCACCTATTTGTGGGAGCATTTCCATCCATATTGTTAACTATTTCATGGTGCTTGGGCCACAAAAATATACTTTCCATAAGCACCCTAGTGCTCCAAAGCCCTTAGATATTTTTTTACTAATCAGGTGCTTTGATGGTCCCTCGTTTGGAGGAAAGTGAGCTTGTGGTGCTTTGATATGTCTTCGTCCTTAGCCTTCCTTCAATTTTTTCTAGTCTATTGGCTAGGGTACCAACACTCATGTAGAAGTATTAGATATGTGGGAGTTATCAAATGTCCATTGTGGCTTGGATTGGATGAAGTTGTGGTGGTAGGGGACACTATGGTCACTATCAATTGGGTCAATGGAGTGAATCCTCTCTCTTTGTCATATATTTCCCACTAGATCCTCAAAACTCATGCATTAAAGGAGATTTTCCAGTGAATTTATTTCTTCCATATCTTCATAGAGAAGAACTTTTAGGCGGACTTGTTATCCAAGAAGGGGATCTCTATGCAGATTGAATTGATTAGACATTAATGTTATGAAAAAGGGGCCATCATCAATCAGGGGTCCTTTTCCATTGTATGAGGGTGTTCTCGCTTTTCCTACAAATTTCCCTTGGCTCTAATTTCTCCTAGGTGATTTCTTGCCTCCCTATGGCTAGAGTTCTAGATTGATATTTTTGTTAGTTGTTCAACCTTTTCTTACACTGATATAAAGGACTGGATTCATGATTTCACTCTAAGAAAGGAGATGATTTTATTTTAAGATGGAAGATTTCCACTTAAACTAATTGATGTGTGGGAAATGGAAGTAGCTGAGGAGTTATGTATTATAACTTATGTAAATTAGCAAGTCAAGAAACTAGAGGTTGATGCGCTAGACTGCTTGGAATGGAGGCAAATAATGATGACGATGACAGAGGCCTAAGGTATATCATATAGGGAATGTATGGAGAAATATTTCAAATGCCTTGAAATATCAAGGGAACCTTGTTATAAGTATAAGTATTCTTGTGAGGAGAAAAATTTCCTAATTCAAACAAACAATGATAAACAACTAGAAAAAGGGAGAATCAAAGAGTTAAATACAAAGATTCCCAAGTGGGGATGGATTAGGCAAAATAAAGGATAGATGATTAATGAATAAATATGGAGCAAGAAGACTACACCAAGACAAAGGAAGACATGGGATCCTAGAATATTAAGGTAGCAATAACGTGAAGGATGTGGCCATCAATAAGATTTCATTTCGAATCAATGAGTCTTCAACAATTAAAGGCACATGATCAGGAGGACATTGCTATTTCTCAACTGGGGAGTATGATGCGGGAGCATCAACCCCTAGGAATTCATTTTCCATAGACTCAAGAGATGGCGATGAAAATTCCTAAGTTATGGCACATTTCCCTCATATTTGAAAATTTTTAAATGTTGAGACAAGTGTCCCATTTCCATTATAATCTAGGGCCTATAGGTTTATGGTTTAGTTAGTTGGGCCATTATGCCTTTCAGAATTTAATTATTCTTAATCGAGTTTCTAGGGAGTTAGGAAAAGGAAAAAACTTAATCATTTTAGTAATCTGTGTGTTTCGTTATGGGAAACATAAAACTAGTTTGTTGGGGAAGATTATGGAGCTAACTAGTGATCATTCAAGAGCCCTTCCCTACAAAATGACCTCCCATTGTATGTATAGATATTTCTAATTGTATTTATACATGTGTGTTCGATAACCAATAGGTTTCTAGTGCAAGGGAAGAAATAGAATAAAAGAGGCATTAGAGAAAGGGATCACGATTATTAGAAAAGGAGTAGGGTTCGTAATAAGCTGAGGATGCTCAAGTAGCAAGCCAATGTAACTCCCCTTGTAAATATTATCTTTTATGTTTAATGAAATCCAACTATTTATCTTATGTTGTGTTTCTTTATTAATGTTTGTAAATCTACTTTGTGATTCATACGTGATGGATGCACACTATGTGACTTTAAGTATGCTTAAATATTTGATTTTACTTAAATAGTAGATTTATTTTCCTAGCGAGAGTTAGCCATAACAAGAGAGAAATTAGATAGAATAGGAGATGCCTAGGAATATTTCAAAGACCTAATAATTAATGTTAAAGAAGGAGCACTGTATGCAATTGTTTCAAGGAAGGAATCGACATTAAATGAGGTAAGGATGAAATTTAGTTGGCCATTTCTCTTGTTCGAAGTAGTCAGTACGAACGATTACTTGCTCCAAACCTTGACTATCAACCAATTATGGCACCAACCAAGCGAAGCTGAAATCAAACCTGACCATAGTCGTGTGGCTGGGAGGCTTGGCATTCTCTGACGTGGTGTGTTTGATCCAGACTCCTGACTAACTAACTATATTGACACGGAGATTTGGCGTGTGGTGTATAACATTGGTAAAATCCCGATGTTGTTTTTTAGCTTTTTGCATGTGTAGATCCCATTTGAATTAACATTGGAGTCAAATGTGATGATGTGTTATATTAGTTACGGTTTTAATTCATAAGAGCTGGGAGTTTTAGGAAAGAAGAGGGATCTAGCTGTGTCACATGTGGAAGTAGCAAGTAAATTATTCTCTTACTTTAAGAGCGAAAACCATTATATTTTTTTCTAAATAATGTAACATGAAGCAAGACCTAGAATGATATCACTAGAAGGAAAACACAATGTAGCAAAGTATTTTAGATAACTTCCTCCAACAATTTATCCCTTTAATGCTTATAATAGAGGTTTCTAGTGGAATTGTGAGATTGGCCAATTTTTGTAGAGATTTTAAAATGATATCCCTAAAATCCTATCAATGCATTAGTGGATAAACAAACAAACATCATCGATGCTAAACACAAACTAGCAATGATAACGATGATTTATTTAAAAAATGCCAAATTTTCATTTTAAAAAAATGACTGAGGTGCTCCTCACTATCATGAGCATGCTAGTGCATGATCAATGCCTCAAGAATGTGCTAACCAACCATTATTATTTGAAAAGAAAATATAATTTTTTCTAAAAATAGTCTAGACTTGTATATAGGATGTATTGTTTGAGTTTAGGACAATTCATTATTCAACAAAAATATTTAATTAAAAATAAATAAAAACTAGTGCACCATGTAGATACAAAAGCACTAGTGCGTACATAGTTTAGTGCATAGGCGTTGTTACATATTTTTACATGTTATGGGAATTTCCATTTTATTTTAGAAACCAAGTACTAGTGAATTTAAGTATTGTACAATGGTTTGTTTTATTTTTAGGTGCATCACACTACTAATTCAAAAAAAAAATTACCAAACTAAATTTCATTGTTACATTTCATCAAGTGCTCGTAATCTTCCTCACACAAGCACTAGCGATCACTGTTTATGTTTGGCCACTCCAATGTCAATGATCCATAGTATTTGTTAGCTTCAAGTTAGTCAATTTGATTTAGTTTTTAATTTTAGTAAATAATCCATTTTCTTTTCTCTACACGGAAACCATGACTCTTGAGACAACAAGAAACCACAACTAATTTATTACTTCCTCATTTATGTTTTGCTAGATTAATTTTTTAATCGGGCTCAAATATGGCCCATTTTCTCAATTTTCTATAAAGAGTCTACACAATTTACTTAAGTCATTAAGTTTGCATTAGACTGATGCATAATAGACATACACTAATGGGAGTGGTGTTCTTAAACCATTTGGCGCGCCCCATGGCAATCCCTCATAAACACAATGTATTGATAATTGTGACTCATAATGAAATCTTGAATTTTTGTTTTTTTTCAAAAATAAAATAACCTATTTATTACTCCAAAGTGAATCAAATCTAGGAAACTAACGTATGACTAGTTTATGCACAGATAAGCAATATTCATAACAAGAAAATAAGATTTTTGTCCATCTTAATAATATATGTGCATATATGTGCTTGTAGAGGATGAATTTGTAGTTCAAAACTTTCAAATTCCACTTTAAAAAAATAAAATAACCGACCTAGCGCACATAAATAATTTAGAGTGAGGAGAGGACACATATTCAAATGCCTGAGGAGGATTTTCTCATAAAACAAAGCCATTGCATTTATTTTGTGAATGATACCCATGACAAATTTATTGTCTACTAGTATAATCATTGAAGGAGGGCATGGACAAACTACACAATAGAGGTAAAAATGTCCATACAGTCCTTGTCCCCAAGGGACATGTTTTTAACGTCAACAAGGATTAGGGACATATCAAAAGAAAAATAGAGGCCCATACATTATCCAATCGAGAGTATGTCAAGCATGAACATGATAGGAAAAGAAGAGAATCTTCATAAGGAAATCAATAGGAAGTAGCATTTGAGAAAGAGTGGGACCAGACTAAGGAGCATGGGGTGAAGGAAAGGAAAGATAAGAAAATGTGGATACATTGTGTGTTTTGAAGGCTTGTACGTTTGAGAAAATGGAAACATTGTGTACTTTTGATTCTTGTTTAGTGGAGTGGAGACTATGTTTGTGTTTGAATATTTGTGGTATTTAGTAGGTGGATCTACCATGAGCTATGGAGTCTTATGTAATTTCATTTGTTTCTAATGGTGTGAAATACCTTGAGCATTTAACTCCTAGGACCGCAAATCCTCCTCAAGGGTGGTTGGGTGCAAGAAATATTATAGTCTAGTTGGCTTATGGTTGGGTTGAGAGTTGAAGTCCCTCCCTTAGTTACCTATTATTCAAGCTCTAGAAACAAGTATATTTACTTATCTAAATATGTTACATTGTGTAGAAAGAGTAATTTTGTTATGTGTTATGACAATGATTGTATTTGCACTATTAGAGGATGAATGTGTTGTTCCCATTTGTCTATAATGAGATGGTTATAAGAATTTCTCATGGTTTTTAGGGACTTGCAAATGCTTGGGATTGTTAATATGTTCCTGATTTATAGATATATTTACGTGGACTTGCATGAAGGCTTGATATGCTAATTTAAAGTATTACTGTGTGTGATTTCCATTGCTAGTATATTGTGGACTTCATGGATATTTATTTGATTAAGGTTGTTTATTGTCTATATGCTATAATGGGTGTTATACCTTTCGATTAAAAAACATTATATGGGATTCACTTTATCGCATGATATGTTTTTAGTAGGCTTAAATTTATACAGTAGTGTTAACCATGGTTGGGATTCTATGTGCAAGATGATAGGCATGCCATCAGCTCTATTATATTATTGTATTGGGAATTATGAAAAATGTAAAACACAAATGAGGGTTTCATTCCTATGGAGGTTAGAATTCGTAGTGACCATTTCCATGAAAGCTGGTCGTAATTGACTAATTTCTCATGATTTTTGAATAGTCCACTTAGCACTCATTGCATCAGGTGATCCTCACAGGGGTGAAGAAGTGGGATTGAAACTAGTGAAATGAATTATATAGTGTCAATCATCACTTCATGGGCTTGCACTCGGAAACCAGGACTTCCCATGACGTCACTCATCCCAGATTGCCTCTGGATCAACCACACTTAAATGTGGAGTTTTCCCCACAATCAAGCCCAATTAGCTTGCTACCCCATTTTCAAAACCTTAGCTAGTGATGTGCCCCATGAACCATTCAAGTAGAGTTCCCTTCACTCTTTTGAATATAAGTATTAAGGGGTCCTCACAATACATTATATTAGATATCTTTTTTTTGGATTCAACTACATTAATGATCAGGTGATCAATATTTAGCTCAGAAATGAAAGCTCTCAGAATCTCTCAAAACTTAAATGACCATATCCGCCTCAGTGATACGATCCCAACACAACTCATTTCACTTAAAACAGAGCTTGTATGAGGAATATATTGTGTTTTGTCTCCTTTTTCAAACAAAAGATTTAAAAAAAAAAAAAGATACAATCACTGCAAAATCAACAGTCCTTACTACTGGTGTGGTAGGTGACTGGGTAGGTCAATGAGTTGGTCAATGTCCAGTATGGTCTCACAAGGTAGCGGGTTGTGGTTCGTTAATGGTTTGATGAGTTAGCTTGATCTAACTGGGTGGATGAGGACCAATGAGAAAGGGACATGTGGCAAGCTCGGAAGCCACCACATGTCCCTCCCCAAAAGTCGTACTTATTCGTACACTTTACCAAATGGGCAGGTCGATAGAGTTAAACCCATGACCTCACCCACATAGATCCAATGACTTACGACTATACTGTAGTTGTAGTTCTTATAATAATATGGTTTGAGTTTATATTTGTTATGAAATACATTGGTTGTTGGGGGGAGGGGAGGGCCAGTTATTACCGGGAATAGTGTCC
>APFE031219638.1:24786-64443 GCA_000404065.3 Pinus taeda
TGTTCAATGTGGACTGTCGTCGACCATGCTTCCCCCCATTACTGGACACATCAGAGATTGCAAGACAAGTTCAGCAGATGGAGGAACTCAACGCAATGGGGACCATTGCTTCCTAAGGGGGGAGGAATGATCCAGGTGGATGTTGGTGGCCACCCACCTATCCCATTTGGACCCCCACAATTGTCTCTTTCAGCATTTTCAGTTTCCTAAATTGTAGCACAACTTACTATTTTTAGCAGTTTTTCGGGTCCTGAACTTCCGGAGCCGTTTTGAGGCCCTAAACGACGTTTTTTGGGAAGTCTGGGGGCAACATGGGTCCATGGACCATGTTGCCCTTTCCAAAGTGGTAGTTCTCGGATAGATCTTTCTAACGAGCTATCATACGCGTCAAACAGAGATCGTATGCCAAAGTTACGACCCCGGCAAATTGATGTACCAATTTACCCAAAACGGGGCCCACAATTTGGCGTTTCATCTTGTAGGGTTAGGTTTTGGAATGTGAAGGGTTTTCCATTGTTTCTCAACAATAAATAAGCCTTCGAACCTCATTGTAACACAGTTCGGAACAGTTCATAGGCATGTAGCCGCACATCTCTTCTCAGAGATAAGCTACCATCGCCCTAGCTGGTTTATTTCCAATTCTAGTTGTAAGCATATTTCAGTATTTTCCATTAATGAAGTGAATTATTATTTCGGTTTCATCTCTTTGTTTATGGTTATCGCATCTCTGTATTTATGGTTATCTCTGTAATCTATTGCGTTCCTGTTTAAATCCGGATCATGAAAGTAGCTGGAGCATTTGTAAGACTGAAAGGCATAACAAGCCACTCAAGCAATCCTTGTTTAGTTTTAAATGCAGTTTTCCAAATGTCTTCTTCAGCAGTCCTAACTTGATGATAGCCACTTCGTAAATCTAACTTAGTGAAATACTTTGCATACCTCTGTTGGCATTATGATATAGGTGTTGTCCTTAATGGAAACTCACACAGATGACAGTTCACAATGTAACAAGTTAACAACAAAGGATTAGAGATCAGACTCCAGAGATTGAAGAAAGAGAGGTATACGCTGGTTCACTTTGTCAAAGTAGCATATACACGCGGGCACACAGAACAAAAAGAGCGCGTATGTATACACACACTTTCACAAAAGGAAAAGCGCGTATGGGATGGAAAATCAAGTTTTTGGTCCAAAGTATTGGTACAAGGTATTTGGTCCATGGTATTTACCCTAGGTATTTGATCCAAGGTATTGGTCCTAAGTGGTTTTGGTCCAAGGTATTGGTACTAAGTGTTTTTGGTCCAAGGTATTGACAAAGGGCCTAAAGTTATATAAGGAATAGAATATCATAAGGCCAAGTGTGCAAGCAATAAGATTCTAAGGAATACTTCTATCTGAAGTATATTTTAGGTTGCAGGGTTATGTTTGGGACTGGATCTGAAATATTCATGTGCACCTTGAGTTCAATATTGGATCATGAATCATGAGACTGGAAAGGACTTATTCTTGAATGATCTGATATTAGTTGAGACTAGATATGATGTTTTGTGCTTGTTCTATTTGTTATCTATCATGATCTGGGTTTGTCTGAAGTCTGGAATTGCAACAAAGTTCTGATTCAATATTTGCAGATCTGTACGTAGGTTCATCTTGGCCAAAGAGCATATACACGCAGGTTCAGTTCTTTCAAAGTAGTGTATACAAAAGAAAAGCTTCTTTTCAGATCTGACTGATCTATTTGATCAAATTTTGTTATTTTACTATTGTTTGTCAATGAAGTCTTCATAGATCTGAATGTAAAACTGAAGCATAACGAGGCTAGCATTTGATTGATTGATTGTATAGGTGAGAAGAGGTGATCTCTGTACCTGCCTGTGTAAAACTCTGTAAATTGACAGTGGATATTCAGTATATTGATGGTTGGTACAGACTTGATTTAAAAAGTTTATGTTTGCAGTATTTTGAAGGTATACGTAGGTTTAATTCACGGAAGTAGCGTATACACGCAGTTTGGGTTCAACCAAGTAGCGTATACACTCTAATGCATGATTTTTTAGGTTACAACTAGTTCTGAATGATGATGCAGGGTTATGGGTTCAGCACAGTGTTCTGGTGTCAGTAATATGATTATTCAGATTAAATGAATATTGGTTGATGTAGTTCAAGTTTAAAAGTTTTGATGGGTCCAGTGTGAAAATTTGATGAAACGTGGCCTTCAGATTGTGGTGTTGTGATCCAGGAGTATCCAGTCTGAAAATTCATGAAACGTGGTCCCTGGTGGAAGAGTGGAGTTTTTCTGTAGGTTGGTACCTACGTACTAGTAAACATATTGGCTAGTACAAGAGCTAGGGGGTTGTAGCTCCCTTCCAGTAGAAGCTGAAGAATGAGAGAAGGTTGTAACCTTCTATAGGTAAAAGCCTGCGTACTGGTATGAGTCTGCACTAGTACAATATTGTAAACAAATTTTTCTTATTATTAAAAGAAGACAGAGATGACAGCAGCAGGTGGTTTTTACCCACATTGGGTTTCCACTTTAAATCTTGGTGTTCATGTGTGTTGCTTATGTGTGATGCTTGATTTTGCTTTTTCTTCACTGTCTAACAAGTTACTGATGTACTGGTTTAAGCTCAACACATGATAAATTGTCTAAATCGCAAGTTCTCTTGATATACATTGGTTTATTTAATCATAATTGCGTGTACACGCTAGTTCACTTCACTGAAGTAGCGTATATAAATCTGTTTGGAAAATAAAATTATTGATCTGATAATACTGATTCACCCCCCCCCCCTCCCCCCTCTCAGTATTATTTCCAACAACCTCAACTAATCAAGCAAATCATCAATTCTTGGGAGTGGATAACAACTATTTACCATGATTTTATTTAGTGCACAGAAACCCACACACATGAGCCAAGTACCATCCTTCTTTGACACCAAGACAATGGGCCAACCACATGGTGAAGTAGATGGGCGTATGATACCTTTTCTCAACAATTCTTGGATTTGTTTTTTGATTTCCAAACTCTCCATAATAGAAATGGGAAATGTTTGGAAGTGGAACATCTTGTTGCAATTGAATATCATGTTGAATTCCCCTCTTGGGAGGTAACCCCTTTGGTTCCTGAAACATCTCGCCATGCTTGCTTACTACATCAAACAAATCAGATTTCAATTTATCATCACAACCTTCAAAAGATTCATAATCAATATCATTCTTTTTATTGATCATGAGAAGCACAAAATTTTTACTTGCATTTACTATCTCTTCATCTGCCCTACATTAACCAAAGAAATTTTTAGCTTTTTGCGATGGGTTCTCACTATGTACTCCACCCCATTCTTGAGCAATATGTATTTGTTGTCATGGAGATAAAATACTTCTTTTCTATCATACAAATAAGGACTACCCAAAATGATTCTTGAGATGTCAAGTGGAACTACATCTAACTCAACTTCATCAATGAACTCAGTAATGGCGAACTTGAATAAACACTTCCTTGTAACCTGTAAGTTTGCATTGTTTACTATCCAACCCAATGGATATGGCTTGTGATGAGGTACAATTTCAAGGTTTAGTTTTTTAACCAAGTCTTTTGAAATCAAGTCTGATTGCGACCCACTATCAAATAATGCATCAATCTTTGTATGATTTGAAATCACTCTAACATGAAACAAATCTATTATTGACTCTTCATTTGGAGTGTTGTTTTGACTATATGATGAACTAGTGCTTGCAACAATTTCTTTTCCTTTTGTAACCATGGCTAAAATCTTGGTCTTATCACCAGAATCCGAACGAAGGTAATGTTGTGTGGTAGCTGTCATCTTTTGTTTTCCCTTATTGTTTTGTTTCTTAGGCCTTAAGTAGTTTCCAACAATGGGCTTCATCATGCCCCTCTTTGGAACAATGTTTGCATGTGATTTTCTCCCCTTCTTTCTTCACACTTGCATTCTTATTTCCCTTCAATTTTCCACCATTTTCCTTATCCTTACCCTTGAATGGCTTCCTCTTACTACCCTCTTCATGAATGTTATTTCCTCTAGATTCAAGGTGTGTGGATTGCACACATACCTCATCTAAATTGTTTGGGTTAAACATAAGGATGATATGTTTCAAATAGGAATGTAAACCCCCAATATATTTAAGCAATGTATCTTGGGAATTCAAATTCACTCCTAATAACAAAGCCCTTTTCCTAAACTCCTATGTATAATCTTGGACTGTTTGGCCTTTAACCTACCTAAAATTCTACCAACTCATAATGGCTTTTTGCATATAAGCTAAAGGATAAAACTATATTTTAATTGCAGAAACAAATTCAACCCAAGTGATGGATATCTTACTATGGATTCTCATTTCCTCTTGAGGCTTTGCTTCCCACCAAACTAGTGTAGCTCCTTCTAGCCTCAGTGAAGTCAATTGGATCTTTATGTCATCTTCTTCAAGGTTTTGAATTCTACAGTATACCTCCAACTGTCGAATCCAATTGTCTAACTTCTCTGCATTCACTTCTCCATTGTACATGGGAAGTTCGAATTTTATGTCTAATTTCAATAATGGAGTTTTTCCTTTTGGGGTTTTGGAATGGGTATGGGCAGTTTCAGTGGTGGTAGTGGAATATGATGCTGTGTGAGATGGTGGAGATGATGAGGAAGATTATGAGGATGGTGGAGATGGAGGTGGCTTTCCACCATTCCTTTTGGAATCCTTCTTCTCATATTTTTTGTCCTTTGAGCTTCCTTCTCCATGTGGACGTCTAGAACTCTCTCCAACAATTCTAGTGTTCCTCTCTTCATAGAGGACTTTAACCATCTCAGTCAAAGTATAGAAATCTTTCTTGAATTCTTCCTCTTCTGAAGAGGGACCTTTAGGCTCTCTTTCTCTAGACATAATGGCTATGGATTCAGGCTCAGAAATTTGTACTGATTGTACCTATTCAATCTCAATTGAAGGAAAAACTTGAGAAGTTTCAAGTGAAACTTGAATTGGAACTTTTGGCATTGGATATTGTGGCCTTGTGGATCTCCTTCTTCTAGGCATTACCTCATGAGTTGCAACCAATAGCTTCCCTTCTCCTCTCTTCAACTTTAGCCTTGTAAGCATCACAATTTTGCAACAATTAAAACCCTAATTGCACAAACTCAAGAAATCAAGAAAATTAACCTTGTGCTCTGATACCAACTTGATCTATTTTTGTATGATTAGTTTTTTTGTGCTAATAACAATTACAGATTTATAAACGTGTGCTTGCTTCTTTATTTTTGTGCTGAGGTTTCCTTAGTTGTTGGTGCTTACAAACAGGGAAATTCCCTTAAGTTAAACAAGACATTCATGAGAAAAATAGCTTCAAAAATGAATAACGAAAAACAAACATGTACAGTATAACAATCCATCAAAGAGACACATTAACACAGTGTTTTGATGAAGGAGTTCACCCCTCCTGGGCTACATCTCCTTCGTCCAGCTTCCATGGCTTGGGCCTTTGTATTAGCTCAAAGTGGAAAAATTGTTGTTTGCAAAGCTCTATGGCTCCTGATACCTATACCAATGTGTTTAGAAGGTCCAAATTAGCCAAGAACACTTCTTTCTGATCTCAATTTGGTCGAAAATTGAGCAAGTTATGCTTCATTCAATTTTTCATAGGAAACCTCCATTTGGTGGTCACAGGGGGAGGGGGCTGGCTCCCACCACCCCTGCTGTCGGCAACAAACACGTGTTTGAATAAAAATTCGCGGCAACAATTTTCAAGGTAACTGCCAGTGGTCTAATGGTTTGGCAAGGAATTTGGGTGGGGGAGGTCACGGGTTCAAACCCACCTCTGCCCAACCCATATATGTTTTTTCCATATTAAAATATATGCTCCATCGGATTAAGATATGCAGAATTTGAATTATATTTGACCACTATACAAATTAATATATGTGGACTTCGATATGTGGAATTTGGAATTTGAATTAATGTTTAATAAATATATTTAAAATTATATATATATATATATATATATATATTTATATATATATATATATATATATATATATATATATATAATTTTAAAAATTATATAATATAACATAATAATTATATATAATAATGTTTAAATAAAACAAATTCAAATTCAAACTTAGGATAATTAGGCAATTTCACAGTCACATAACTAAATTGGCGAATCCAGAGGTGACACTTGTCACAACCCCATTGGCTGAAAACTGAAGAAGATTCCCCTTGCTAACTCGACTGCCATGCTATCATTCTGCAATTTTTTTACTTGTTTAAGAAAACGAATAGTAGGTCTTTTCTCCTTCACCGGGACTCCATTTTCGACGAAACGAATTGTGTTGTGATCATCTTGATGAGATGAACGTAGCCATACATTTTTCGAGCCAATATGAGAACTTTGAGTTTCAAGCTAAATACTGAGCACCTGATCACTCCTTCTTTGCTTCTTCAAGTTCAATTTTCAACTTGATAATGTCTTCTGAATTTGATTTTTCCTTTACATATTTCAATAGGATCTCTTTCTACTTTCTGTTCTTTAGTTTATTTCTATTTCATCTAGGGAATTGATTAACTCTCCCTCGAGGTCTACCTCACCTGCCTCTTCTTCATATTCCTAGAAATACTTTTCAAGCTCTTCCAATGCCATCAACATGAATTCACTGGTTCCATCTTCACCAGAGGATTCATTGGAACTTCCAGATCCACTTGTTGATGGTGCTGGACCCGCCAACATGTAAGGGGATATCTGTAGTAAGAAATCCCAATTAGACCTTGGGTTGTTTGGTGTAGGAGTCCAAACAGTGGGTCATATGGCAATGAATTGACCACGATTTCGCATAGAGGCAAGTAAGATAACTCTTTTGGTAGAAAGGGTGTCATAGCTGCAGTGAGTCAAGGAAGGTGCTTGAGAGGTTCTAACACATGGGGGTTGAGATGAGTGCACCCCTTGGAAACCTGTAATAGTACTCGGCTTGGAAGGGAACACATGAGTGAAGATGCATCACAAGATGAAAAACAAGTTAGCGAGCAATCCAAAGTGATGGCTAAACCAATAGCATATTTTAGAAAGATTAATACATACTTATGCAGAATAGTCCATACATGCATGCGTAAGAAAACAATACATATATCATTTAGAGTAAACCATATAGCATAGAATAAAATACAATATATGCATGAAACATGCTGGCTCTGTTATATTAAGAAGTGTAAGTTCTAGTCATACAATATATCCATGTCCAACCACTAGTTCCAATAGTGGAACGTTACAGCCACAACTGCCTGCCTGCTCCTCCAAAGAGATGTACTAGCTTTGGGCAATGGAGAAGCCAAGGCTCATTACAACACTATCCAAGCTTTCTCTAACATACTCCTATCGAAGTTTAGCTGACCAAAAGCCTTTACAATGAGTTATGAGGTTCTATTTATAGAAAAGGGTGGGGTGACCCTTGACATTCTCTTTTGTGATAGTTCATCTACCCTCATGACTCTTCATCTACTCTATGACTGTTACATCCAACTATTGACACTTGAACTTCCACTTGACACGTCGTTACATTACAATGCACATGTGCTCATGTGAGACAAAATGGATTGAGAAATCCATGCAAGACATCACTGACACTCGGTCCATTGTGGTGAGACTAGCTCTTTGACATGCTTGTGATTGTGAAGGTGGTGAGCTGATGCCAAGCTTGGTCATCCATGATGGTGTGCGTGCACCCCATGGTGACATCTTGCTGAAGCGAACTCTTGCCTCCATTGCATTTGGGTGCATTGGTGTGTCTCCTTCATCCAACTTGTCTGCTAGCATGCATATGGTCTTCTTTGTGCAACCGAACTGACAACACACTGATGCATAGTGTCCATGCTAATCTTCCAGTGTACTGGTGGTCATGCACATCAACTGTTGACTACCTGTTCAACTCTAGTTGGACTTGCTTCTTGTCTTCGCCTTCGTGAGTGTGTTGAATGGGTTGGATCTCATGTATGTGCACAATGACATGCATGTTGCTGAATCCTTTCATGCGATCAACAACACTGCTCACAATGTCTACTACGTGCCAGTTATTGGGATGGATCTATAACTTGTATGAGCGCAGTTTCATCCATGAGTGCATGTTGCGCCCCCTGCTATTCTTGTTCCTACTGTAACTCATTCGCTTGTCTATGCAACTCATGTTCTTCCTTGAGTTGCTGCTTCAGCACATGCAACTCATTCTTTGTTCTAGTCTTTGTCTTTGCATGATCTCGATGTTGTGCCATCACCTCATAGCCTGAGTCTCCAAAGTTGCTTTCATCATCAATGGATCTGCTTGAGTTTGCAAATTTGTTCCACCTCTATGTCATTAACAACCTTCCTCTTGCATTCATTGCATCTGGTATGCTTCCTTCAGCTATTGCTCATGATGCTACTCGTTGTGATGCTACTACTGTCATATCTTGATGTCCTTTTCTACGAACAACTTGATGTCTTCGTGGATAGGCAAGTCCATAGACACTCGATCAATTACATCCCCAAGTGTGCTCTTAACGGTGTCTTCAACTCTGCTCTCTTGGAAACCATTGTACATGTATTTTTGAGAGGCAGATGAACACCTGTGATACCTAGAGACATGGCAAGCAATCTGTCAGTCAAAAACCAAAATGAACTTGAGAATTGACTTGCAAATACCTGTGTGACTAATCATGAAAGTTGCACAATTTCCCTTGGGAGGTCGGGAGACTAACTGCCAAGATTGAGCAAGGCACAGTCTAGGCTGCTAGAAGGCTGAATGACTACTGGAACTATGCAATGCATCGTCTAGTTTGGTTGTTGACTGTTGGAATTGTGCAATGCACAATCTCAGCTGGCAATGGTCGTAGGCTTAGTGACTGCATTGCACAATTTTCTAGACTAGCAGTCACTGTCCCTTAGAAATGCGCAAAATAGTCCTGGGGCATAGTGCTTGGGAAAAAATGTGCATTTCTGGAGAGGAAGACAGAGCCTTACTTCCCCAGATTGTGCAATGTTGTCTCAGTGAAGGTAGAGTTCGGGCCAAGGTTGGCTAGACTCATCGATGGGCAACTGAAAGCAAGTATGACAATGAATGCATGGCGACACTAAGTGAAAGCAGAAGTGATTGACAATGCATGCAAACATTGAGTGAATGATTCTGTAAATAGATCAACATGCATGTGGGTGAAGCGAGTCGCCGAATCAGTGACCGTTCATGCAAAACAATTTCATGCATGTGACAGTAGTGAGATAGTAATGAAAACTAAAATGGTGCTAGTACAAGCTAGTATGTATCAAAATGATAACAAGCACTCATTGAGATCAAACAGACAATGCTCATACGAAGTGAAACACAAAAGTGCTAGAGATGCAACACAAGACATGGAAAGTGGGCTTACCCCAAAACAACTGAGCTCAATGTGCCGATAGCTCCTAGATGCGATGTGGGATGTCAAAGTTGCAAGATTGACACTTTGCAGCGTCTGGCTGATGAGTTTGATAAAATTGAGGTTGTGAAGCGCATGCCACAAATCTAGGGAAAGCGACACTTGGTAGGAGGTTTCTAAAATGATCCTTGCATGTAACCTCAAACTGCCAAAAATAGGCCCCTTGCATGAAAGTATGTTTTGCTCAGTCTGAGAGGGAATCGGTCAACTTAGCTGCACATGCAAGAGGTTGCTTAGCTATTGGGAGAAAATATGCATTTCTGGCTAAGAGATGGGTTGGCTGCTCAGAAGATTTGCGCAATTTCTGGGCAGAGTAGCTGGTTGTTGCCCAGATTTGCACAAATTCTGGGCTGACTAGCCAGTTGGGAAGGATTACGAATTTTTCTGGGAGAAGCTTACTCAGCAGAACTGCGCAATTCTAGGGCCCAGTAGGTTGCCAGTCAGGATTACGCAATTTCAGGAGGGAAGGTTGGTTTCCCTCTAGATTTGTGCAAATTCTTGAAGGAGCTGCTCAGCTTGCTGCTGGACCAAGTCCGGATGAACAGCCTGTGAGGGGAATGCATCAAGGTTTGATCGACAAGCTGTCTCTTTGAAAGAAAAACATTGGAGCTTGTGTACTTGACAAAGAAAGACATGCTGCTATGAAGGTTGGTAGGGAGGCTCCAAAACAATGCTAAGGAAAAATTTTGGAGGGTGGTTGTAGCTGCTACAACACCACTGTTATCTTCTTGAGCATATAAATTTTTTCTTTCAAATTTTCTCTCTTTCTGCATTTTTTAGACTTATTGTTTTCTTTCCCTTTATGCTTATTTTCCTCTTTCTTATAAGGACATTTTTATGCATAATGTCCCACTCTTCCACAGTTAAAACACTTAAATGGAAGTTTTCCTTTATACTTACCTATGCCCTTCTTCAACCTTTCGACAAATTTTGCTTCTTCTTCATTAGAATCTGAGCATGAAGACTCCTTTTCTTCTATGGGCTTGTATGCCTTGTAAGCTACCTCTCGATTGATTGCCTTCCCTTTTGGAATTCTCATCTCATATGTTGTCAAAGAGCCACATAGTTGATATTTGTTCAAAGTCTCAAAGTTTGTTATATCTTCTATAGCGGAAACCTTAGGATTGAATTTAGAAGGTAATGAACTCAATATTTTCTGAACTATTACACTTTCTTTGATTGTTTCTCCTAGAACCAACATGATATTTACAACTTCATCAACTCTTAAAAATAATTTAGCTATATCTTCATCTTCGTTAGAGTCTCAAACTGCGTTCTATACACTTGTAATTTGGCCATCTTCACCTTTTTATCTCTGTCATGAATATTTTCTAATTTAACCCAGATATATTTTATTGTCTCACAACGCATTACTTTGATAAATTCAGACTCACATAGACCACTTAGAAGTGCATTCATAGCTTTTTCATTAGCTATAAAATTTAGTTTGGCATCTTTGTCACTACTTGTTTCCTTTGGTTCTTCATACCCTATCATCACAACAGCCCATAATTCTACTCCTAAAGGCATTAAATATGTCTTCATTCTCACTTTTTAGAAGGAATAGTTTGTCCCAGTAAATATAGGGGCTTTATTTGTTGAGCATCCATCTTGACTAGCCATTTTACTAACTTGGGACCTCCTTCCAATTGTTAGATTGAAACTAAAGGAACTTAGCTCTAATACCAATTGATATTTATGATTGGGAATTACTTGGGGGGTGGGGGGGGGGAGGGAATTAGTAATTCAAAATTATTTACTTTTTATCAACTTAATTTTCTTATTATGAAACTAATGGTTTATGTTCATTCTCAATTGTTATTGAATTCCTTTTGCATGTGTCAAAGAGAGAAATTTGCAGATTTATTTATCAAGAATCCAAAAACATTCACACAATATTCAAGAATAAACACATGAAGACAGCAGATATAAGTAGAAACCATGAAGGGAGAAAACCACGAATTTTTGGCTGAAAGTGATGTGAAGGAAAGCTGCTACTCCTTATTACATCAGATTTTTGTAGGCTCCAACCTACAAGAGGATACTACCTCAAAGGAAGCTCCAACTCCGACAAGTTTTCTATAGGCTACAACCCACAGGAGGCTCATACCTCAATAGGCTACAACATGTTCCTTTTCAAGGTACAACATATAAAGGTATATAAATCTCTCAATCGAAACATCATGTCACAAATGATGGTTACCTCATTGCAAGTTATGCTTTCAAGTCTACTACTGCACAACTTCTCGTTTTCACTTTGTATCTCTTCTCTTGTTGCTCACCAACTTTCTTCTGAAGACGGTTTCTCTTCTAAAAAGTTCTTTTACAATTCCACATTGTATATTTTATAAGCAAGACATCTTGGTTGCTTGTATTCTTTGCAAAAATATGAAATCACACATTCTCTCGGACTTCCAAAAACAACTCACAAGCTTGTCTCTTTACTTTCAATTTTGAAAAAATAATTTGTAATATAAAATAGAGTTGAATTAAAACAGCTCAATCAATAAAACATATATATATATATGTATATATATATATATATATATTATATATATAATATATATATATATATATATATATATATATATATATAATCTTTTGTAATGTCCCATTTTAACAATGTTCAACCTTCACATTCAATCATTACACTTCACATTTAACTTTCAACCTTTTCACTTCACATCACTTTCAACCTTTTTCATTGAAGCTCCCCAATCCAACATTTAACATTCAAATCACCATTCCAACATTCAATATTCAACATGAATTATCACCAATGTGGTTAATGATGTCAATGCCAATGTTACCAACACATTTTGGCAGCATGATAGGCCCTTCACCCAACATATGGTTATTATTGAGGATTAATGACAGGCATGTGGATAGGTGGGAGGTCATAGCACAAGATTTAAATCAAATCAACAATGAATGAGTAGTTATTTCTGTGATCGAGGAGGAATGCCTCAGATCAATCGTGTGGATTCATAGTCTGGATCAAGAAGCAATGAATTCCAATTTGGATGCAAGGTGTGCAATGAATCCAAAGAGTATTAAAATTGAAGGGACATATCATGTTGTCATTTTAGAACTAAGCTTGGCTATAATAGGATGGTTGTGTAGAGTTCACACATTGTCTCTTTCCGTTCACTCCTATCGTGTTGAAGAAATGGCCTCTTCATCAGGCAATGGCATCAGAGGCTCCTCAGGTGAAATTAACCAAGCGTTCAAGTAAGAAATTAAGGTATGATATCCAAGATCGACAAACAAATAATTTCTAAGGCCTACTCTCATTTCACCTTGGTCTCAGGCCAACTGGATGGTCTAAATAAAGATGACAAGAAAGTGTAGGTGGTAGTGGCGGTGATTACAACAAAGATGAAAAATCTTGATTTTAAAGTACAGAATTCTGAGGTCAAGGTGGAAAATGCAGTTGTATCAGTGTTAAAAGAAGTATTTTGCCTCGACAATAATGGTGACCAAGATTTGGCACTAGGTGAGGGAGGGGCTCTCCCTTCAAATATTTCTGATCAACTAGTGATGCAACAGGGAAATGATTAGTAAGGAGCACCAGAAACAGGGGAGTAGGAGGAAGTGGACACAGCTGACATGGAAAAATTTGGTTAGAATAAAGGGGAAGGAACTGGGTAGTTAAGTTTGTAGTTCTAGTTGCTTTATGTTATGTAGGTATGTAAATATAAATGGAGTTTTTGGCGAATCTATAAGAAAAATGACGTAGAAAATCTGGAAAAGACATCTCTACATACTCATAGACTTTGGTTAGAGCATTTTTGGAAGGCTATGGAAATGTTGTTGCTTTTGAATGTAATGGTTCTGACCAGGATCTAAATTAATTAATAGAATTATAACCGTTTCTTTAAAAAAGAAAAATTAAAGTGTAAAAAATAAGCCCCCAAAAAGGGGTTGATGTTGGTTGCATCAATGCTTTTCAAAATTGGCATGAAAATCACTAACATTTAAAAAAAAAGTACATACTTAATACATAAGAAAATTTGAAGTGTCAAAAATATGCTCCAAAATAAATGGTTGATGCTACATCAATACTTCTCAAAATCAAATGATCTTTTGCATCCTCTAAAAAAATGAGAACTTAGTACAATTCCCATTAAGTTGGCAACTTTGTTATGTATTTATGAATTATTTACATTAGCGAAACACATTCACAAATGGAGTTATTCTTTAGCTTGATAATGATATTAGAGTTGGTTCATTTAACTTTGTGATTCTCCCTTTGATGTGCAGAAACCATCCTACCTACTTAGATCTGTCTATCTTTCCTTCTCTTACTGTTTCCAAAAATATCGGCTAAGACCTAGACACTTCTCTAGCTTGTAGATATTTGTGTTCTTCTCACAACACCTCTCAACTCTTTGATAATCTATTTTGTCTACTACCACGATAAATTTTTTTGATATCTACTTTTTCTCTTTTCCAAATGATGGTGGTGTCTATATAGGATGGTCTTGTTTGAGCTTAGGTACTATCTCTCTTGCACTTGGTTTTCCCTTTTTCTGAATAAGCAAGACATTAACACTGAAAGTAGTCCTTTGAGTCCCTTTGTTGCTTTGATTTTTTGTATTTCCCTAGCTCTCTTCTTGAATCCCATTGATGTTCAACCTGTCTACATTGATGCTTCCATATCTAGTTGAACCCTACTAACGAAAGTTGGGGTTATTGTGTTTCCATTTACAAATAGAAACAACACATTGTTTGACCTTGCTACAAGATTTAAGCTTGTCAGTGGAAGGAGTTGATAGCATATTATAGTGTTGGTTGGAACAATGGGTTTGACTAGTAAATTTGGGAGCATTATTTGGAATCCAATCATGAAACATATTAACTATGATGGTTGCAATCATTGACAACGGGGCCAATGTCAGGGATGTGTGCCTATAGCTCATTGGAGAAGTTGTGGATTAACACATGTTCCAGCCAATTTGTATTCTATTTTCAATATGTCCTATTCAAGTTCTTTGTGGAAGAATTTTCTTATGGAATGGATGATATGACATTGAGAGAGGCCATTACCAGATTTGCTTAGGTTATTGAAGCAATAGTAATTATGGATTGAGAGTGGCAAATCAAGAGGTTTGGTTTTATCACTTTTACTTCTAATGAGGAAGCCTCTACAACCATGTTTGATATGGATGTTAAAGAACTCCATGAACATACTATATGATTAGACTTTTCTCATAATGTAATTGACATGAAGTGCGAGGGGATTATGGTGTTAGTGTTAGAAGTGGTAGTCAAATCTCAAACAGATACTCACCATGTGTTATCATTCAATTTACCATGATCGTTCTCATTGTGATTATGTTGGACCTCGAGTTGTGAATGGGAGCCCAAGTAGCAATTATAAATGTATACATAGTTTTTTGTGTCGCAAAGCCAAAGCTAAAGTAGAGGTCCCATTGGAAATAGGAGTTATAGTAGGAACCATATATGTGGAAAGAAGAACTTAGAGCTAGGGGAATAAGCATAATCGAAGTAAAATATTTTATCTTCATTGTGTTCATTGCAAAAAAAATGGAAATGAGGTAAATACATATAGGATATCTTAGGAGAAGATCAAATATACTTATGATAAAAAAGAAGATAGGTAAACCATCGAATTTGGAAAAAGGTAAAGCCTTTGAATTTGCTTATTATATTATTTCTAATTGGGAGTAATTGAAGATTTACTTAACATTTATTTGCTTGACACAGGTGCAACATGCTGTATATTTTTGGAGAGAATTCTTTGAAGATTTCAATGATATATGGCATAAATTTTGTTGTAAATGAATGAAGTATCAAACCTTCAAGAATTAGCATCATTGGGCTTATAATGCTTGGGTTCTTGTATTTTTTTTTACATGTTGTGCTCCATCTTCTAGGGTTTTCAAGGAACTTGTTGTCTATTGCATACATTCGACAACAAGGCCACTCCATTCATGTCTTTGATGGAAAAGTTGAAATAAGGAAGGCTTCCAACAATTTTATAATTAAGATTGGAATGGAGAATGAAATATAGTTGAAGTTGAAAGAGGCATCATCACATGCACATAATTTTTCCTATCTCTCCCACCGCAAAGAAGGTACATTTCCAACCATGTAGTCTCTTATGGAATGCTAGATTTGGAGACATTAAGACAATTTTATTTTCTTAAATTGCTTGGATATATGGATTTTATTTCACATGATGTGCTCCATATTTTGGATTTGTGAAGGAAATTCTTGTCTCTTGTATACATTTGACAAAAAGATCACTCGGTTTATATTTTTAATGGCAAAGTTGAAATAAGGAAGTCTTCCAACAAGATGGTCATTTTGATAGGAATGGAGGATGAAAGATTGTTGAAGTTGAAAAGGATATTTTCACATGCAAACATTTTTGCATGCCTCTCCCACCACAATGAAGGTACATTGTCAACCATCTAGTCTCTTATGGTATGCTATATTTGGACACATTAATTATGATAACCTTTGTATGATGACAAAGAATGTTGTTTTTGTTTTGAAGCAATGTGATTCATATATCCTTGAAACCATTCCATGATTTCACTACCAAAGAATGTATAAAATTTGGATTGATACATTATGATTTGTGTTGCCTCATGCCTATTTCATCTTCTAAAAGGAATATATATATCATGAATTTTATTGATGACCTCACTAGGATGCGTTGGGCTTATTTGTTGAAATAGAAGCCTCAAGGTTTTGAATCATTCAAAAAATTTCATGTTTGTATCCAAAATGAAGCACAACCACATATTGACACTCTTCATACTGATATGGAGGAGAATATGCATCTAATGAACTTGAAAACAATCTTTGCTAACATGGGTTCAAATTCAAACCATAGTTCCTTGTAATCATGACCATAATGGTGTAGCTAAAAGATGAACATCTCTTAAATATTTTTCTTTCGATGATGTTTTTCAAATATGTGAAGTTGATGTTTTGGGCTGATGTAGTTCTTTGTGTAGCATATGTGGAAAGCAAGTGTCCAACTGATGTCTTGGAAATAAAATTGCATATAAATGTGATATGGTTGCATTTCTTCAGTGAGGCATCTCAAATTCATTGGTTCAAACCTCTTCAAGTCAGACTTTCAGACCTACAAATTTGTAGAGTGGCCTTAACACCTTCTCACATGTGAACAAAAATAGAATTATGGCCCTGTAATATGCATAGTTTCCCCAACATCTTCGCATGTGTGAACAAAAACAAGCAAAAAATCTATTTTTCTTCTTTCCTTAGATTCTTCTTTTCTCTCCATGGCCTTCACTCTATTTCTTCTTCTTTCTTGAACACATATCAATGAGTGTGTGTGAGTGATCAAATGAGGTCAAAGTATCTTCCTTTATAGTTTTCAAAGAGGTCGAGTAGGTGCCTCTTCAAGGCCGAATTGTCAAGGTAGGGCCAACTTGGTATTATGGGACAAAATATCTCTTTTTGACTCAATTTTGTTTTTCCTTTTGTTACAAATAGTCCAAATGGAACTTTGACATGCGATAAATTTTATTTTTGACTTAATAAACCCTAGAAGCATGAAGAACATGCTTTGAATAGAAAATCAAAATAATATTTTTTATTTTATTTTACATGAAAAACATATTGATAAAAGTAAAAAGATAATTATGAAGACCAAACCTTTTACATTTTCAACACTCCCTCTTAACTAGGGATGTATTCATAATTACACAACAATATAGACCATCATAAAGCATCATAATCATAGCCAACATTGTCAATTAAAAAATAGCAAGGCCTTGACTGACAAGCTCTAATTATCCACTAGATTAGAGCACAATGCTAGGAGGCATACATTTGGACACCACCACCAACTCTAAAGGAAAATACCCCATTCGAATTGTCACCAGGTATGTCCTTACAAGGATATTATTATCTTGGATTCCCAATCCTTAAAGAATATTGGTCCTCCTAAGGGAAATTCTTATCTTGGATGCCCTACCCCACCGTCAAAGAGTATCGTTCCTCTGGACTACTCCGATCTTGGATACCATTCCTCAAGGAGTATAGGTCCTAGATGCTTATCTGATCCTCTATTATCCCTACTAGTGCCTTCACTAGACTCACATTTATTAGTCCTGGCATAGCGCATGACACATGGAGAATATGGTGTCCATCATCACTTTCTCTCAACCAGGGAGGAAATATCTACATGTCTAAGCTTCTTTCTCAAATGCTTAAGATTCTTTTTTGGTAGAGACTTTGTCAATATGTGAGATACTTGTTCATCTATGGAGATGTATTGTAGCTTCACGAACCCATCAAGTACCAAGCTTCGAATATAGTGGTACTTATTATTGATATGCTTTATCCTACTTTTTAAAACTTAGGTTCTTTGTCAACCTTCTACAACTCTAGTTGTCACAGTGTATAATGGTAGGGTCCAAAAATCCTTCAAACAAATATGAAAATAGATTTATGAGCCAAATAACTTCTCTACCAACTTCATTAGTTGCTATATATTCAGATTCAACACTAATCAATGCAAATTAATCTTGTTTCTTGCTTGTCCATGAGATCATAGAGTATCCAAAACTAAAAAATCCACTAGTAGTGCTCTTTCCATCTACATCACTCCCTCCCAAATCTAAATATGTATAGCCCATTAACTCTATCTCATTACCAACATATATCAGATAGTGCTATATTTTTCCATGAAGATATCTTAAAATATGCTTAGTTGCTATCCAATGATTATGCCTTGGCTCCATATGGAATTGAATAAGAATTTTTAAACATATGTCTGGTTGAGTGTTCACAAGGTACATCAAGGAGCCAAACAACTGTCAGTGGGATGTGGGATCAACAAGGTTTGAATCTAAATTCCTTAACTTATTCAAATTAGTGATCATCATAGTTGTCATAGGTTTAGTATCCATCATACCAAACTTCAACAATATCTTGATGACATATTTTCCTTGACCAAGAGAGATCTCTATGGGTTTCTACCATACTTCTAGTCCCAAGTAGTAATGCATTAGTCCAAGGTCCTTCATATCAAATTCAATTGCAATTTGCTTCTTGCATTCTTGAATATGACGTTCCACACATGTTACTAGTAGGTCAACAACATAGAATAATATGATCATGAGTTCATTCTTTGCCACCTTGATGTATAGATTTTGATTTGTAGAACTTTTCACAAAACCATGTCTTAATAGATATCCATCCATCCTAGAATACCATGCTCTAGGGACTTGATTCAAGCCATATAAAGCCTTTTTCAATATGAAAACATGTGTTTCCTTATCATGAACTTAAAATCCCCCAAGTTTCTGATGTTGAAATGTGTAACTAGGTTTGGTCTTCATAATGTCTATTGTAATCATGATTTCATATATTTGATATTAAAGAGAAAGAAATTAATTGTTGTCATTCTTGATGCATGAGTTTCTTGTTCAAGGTAAATTTATTTGTAGGTCAAGCACCTATTGAGTGCTTGTAGTTTTTTCATAGAATTATGAAGTTAAAAGAGTCATTGTCATACATGTAAGACCCCTTTGGGAATGTTGTCTTTTGTCAAGAAATTTTTTGTAAAGTCAAAAGTGTCATAAATACCCTCCAATACCTTGTCAAACAAGTTGGCCTACAAGAAGGATCAAGTCAGCCTCATGGACATAAATTCAACCTCCTAAGAAGCCTATATATATTAAGGAACTTGAACCCATTTGAAGAGAAGACAAGAAAGTTTGATCTCCTCAAGAAAGAAGTTGGACCTCTCCTTTCTCATGTTACAGTTTCTAAATAAGTTTCTATACAAAAATTGCAGAAGTTATCGGGGAAGTTGAAGTTCTAGAATAAGTTGTTGGGGAAGTCAAAGTTGCAGAAGAAGTTCATGGGGAAGTTGAAGTTGTTGGAAGCTTCTAGGTTGAAGTTTATCATCAAGAAGGAAATTTAGCATGGTGTTGGAAGGGTCTTTGACAAGGGTTTTAGGTCTTATAATTCACCATATGAAAATTATATAAGAAGAGAAGAATTTTTGTGGGTTTTCCTCTCAAGAGGAGAGGTTTTGGCCTTGGCTTACAACCTATATTTTGTGTCCTCTTGTCTCATTGATCTTAATTGTTTGGTAGTTATATGATGATAGAAAATACAATAATTGTTGGCATTATGAATCAGATTTGGCGCTATGACATAGGTGTTGTCCTTGATGGCAACTCACTCAGATGACAAATCTCAGTTCAAGCTCACAAAATGAAGAAAGAGAGGTATACGCAGGTTCCCGTTGACCAAGTCATGTGTAAATGCAGATTCACAGACCAAAAGGCACGTATGCGTACACACACACTTTCATGAAAGTAAAGGCGCATACATGATGGAAAACTTGGTTTTAGTCTGTGGTATTTGGTCCATGGTATTGTGATCCATGGTATTTGTCCAAGGTATCTTGTCTGACGTGTTGATCCCAGGTATTTGGTCCAAGGTATTGGTTCTAAGTGGTTTTGGACCATGGTATTGAGTAAGGCCTAAGACTATAAAAGGAGGAGAAGATCATTAGGCAAAGGTAGTCGTGAATTGAATATCTAATGAAGAGAAAGATCTAGAATACTGGTTATTGGGTTATGGTGCACTAGTGGAGTTGAATCAAGGAGGAACCTGAGTGCTTGATGAAGGATAATTTCTATTGAGGGGTCAAAGGCTTGAAGAGAAGTATCTTTGTGTGGTTTTGATTTCTTATCTGAATAAATGGCGCATGTTATAATCTGTAAATATGATGATCTGGGTATAACTGATGTCTGAAGTTGTTGTAAAGTTTAAATCATCATTTACAGATCTGTACGCAGGTTCACTTTAGCAAAGGCGTGTATACACATTGAATCTACATATCAAAAGAGCATATACGTAGGTTCACCTTGAGTAAACTACATATGTACGTAGGTTCGATGCGTTGCAGTAGCATATACCTAATAAAATAAGCTTTAACTACTTCTTTTTGCTGTTGCAGTGTTCTAGGTTATAGCATGGGTTCTGGTTACTGTTTCTGTATTCTGGTTACAGCATTCTGAGAAGTGATTGGTTGATTCAGTTGGTGCAAATGAGATTGATTGATGCAGATATATTTGATGATTGATTGATGTAATTGATGGATCCAGTCTGAAAATTAATGAAATGTGGTCCCTGGAAGAAAAGAGAAGGTTGTATCCTTCTGTAGGTCTGCACCTATGTACTAGTAAACACAACAGTTGGTATAAGAGCTAGGGGGTTGTAGCTCCCTTCTGGGAGAAGCTGGAGAACAAGAGAAGGTTGTAGCATTTTGTAGGTAGAAGCATGCGTACTGGTATAAGTCTACACCAATACAAAATTGTAAAATGATGTTTCTTATTAAAAGAAGATAGAGACAATTGCAACAGGTGGTTTTCACCCACATTGGGTTTCCACCTTATATTTTGTGTTCATGTGTGTGATTGTATGTTCTATCTTTATTGCTCATGTTCACTGTTTATATGGTTAATGAAGTTCTGATCCACTGATTAAAGATCAAAATACAATGGATTAACTGAATCATAAGTTTACAGGATATACATTGGTTTCATTAATCATATTTACGTATACACGCGGGTTCCCTTAACTGAGGTAACACATATGAATCAAAGTATGAAATGAAAAAGTTTTATTGATTTGCTAATACTGATTCACCCCCCCTCTCAGTATTATTTCCAACAATAATAATCAAGTTAAATAAGAAGCTAATCAAGTAAAGTAAAGAAAATACACAACAAGAAGTTATCAAACTAATAGAAATCATCTAATTAAGCTTTGTCTTGATTTCTTAACATGTTTTCAAAGATAAGGTGACAAAATAAGAAGAGGCAGCTTGAAGATCACCCAAAGAAGGATACATAAGGTCCAAGCACAATGATATCATCAATAATAACTAATCCACACATCATCTTCAAGGAAGGAACTAATGAGCATCAAAGAGGATTACCCATCCCATTACAAGGATCATATCATTTAGAAGGATGAACACTTTGTAATAATACCTCAAAGATCCTACCTCATTCAAAGAAGGAATCTACACTTGAAGCATTCTTGGGAATCTCACATCATCCAAAAGAAGCAAAAATAAGCATTTCCATCATCAAATGAATCAAGGCCATCTCCCTCATATTGAAGAAAGAATCACATCTCCAAAATATTTGAAGAAAGGCATATTCAATAATCAACATCATCAAGTTGAATATATCATCTTCAAAAGAAGAATATTCTCCTGAAAAGTAAGCATTTTCTATTTATGTCTGAATATACTATCAACATGACTTCATTCTACAAGGAAAGCAATAAAATGGTTGGGTCATCAAATTTCCTTGCATGGAAGAAGAGGGTAGATTTTATCCTTATAGAAAATGAATCTATTGAATATGTTAAGGGTTCAATCTCAAAACCTGCTCAAGATCAAGCTAAACCACTAAAAAAATACATGAAATGGGAAGTAAGGTCTCAAAGAATCCTCATAAAATATATCTAGGATTCCCTCATCCTGTATGTAGCAAAGTTGGAGAAATTGAAAGAAATCTATGAAAAATTGGTAGAATTGCTTTTCGTAAGCACTACAAGAGAAGTTATATCATTGAGAACCAAACTATATAAGATGAAGGAATCAAGGGAAGAATGGACAGCCTCATGCCCTATGAGGGTATCTCAAATAAAATATCAACTAAAAGAGCTAGGGGAAATAATGTCCAATAAAGAATGACCATTGTTGTGCTTAATGCACTATCTAATCAATGGGGAAACTTTGTATCAAGTATCTATGGTAAGAAGGAATCCACTCCATTCAGTGAAATTTGGCCATTATGAAAAATTGAAGAGACTATGTTAAAGTCAAAGAGCTATGTTTGCAAATTTTGACCTTTGGATAAAAAAGAAGCTTTACATGTCAGATATCCAATGTTATGCATGTAATGAATATGAAAATTTCAAAAGAAATTGTCCTAAACACAAGAAGGAAAACAAGAAAATAAAATATAGAAATGAAGCCCATATCATCGAAGAAGTGGAAGAACCTGAAAAGGAGAAGTCAAAGAAAGAGGAAGTGAAATACCTTTTTTATGACTGGATTAACCTCCTTCACTTTGTTTGTAAGTAGATAGTAGTCATGATGGAATTCATCACAATAATGATAGAATGCATTATAGCTGAGATAGATATGACAATATCATAGTAGCATGGAAGTTATGTCAAAATAGAAGTCTATATGGTTAAAGCAGTCATCATAAAAAGGAAGTAGCTCATGGAATCTTCATTGGAAGCATATAATGACAACCAAAGTAGAAATATAGATGGTTGGAAAAAGTAATATAGCAAGATAGAAGATAAAGAGAGATTATCATATATCTTCATTATTAGAGAGGAGCATTTGCAGAATTAAAATCAACAAGATCCTCCACTAGAATATTTATGAGAAGGTTCACACCTACTATGGAGAAAGAAAGTACCTCGCAGACAGTCCAAGTTCCTCCTTGTTTGGGATCTAGTAAAGTATGATGAAAAATATGTGCAACATGTTGATTTTGTTAAGTACTTTCATCTTCAAGAAAGAAAAGGAAGTTGCTAGAAGGAAGTCTAGATGTCCAAAAGAAGGAAAAGGAATGTATATATTTGATAGATAAATTCATTTCATCATATAGTTGTAGATAACATAGTTGAATGCTCCATCTCATGAGCATGATTGAAGAGTGATGCACGAAGGCATGTAGGCAATGTGCCTTGAACTCTTTTACACATTGATATGATCAAATCAATAGAATATGACCTCATATGGAATATGAGGTGGTTGACAATCATGGTTCCTATGTTGAAAGAACCATGTAAAGAAGATCCTAAGGAAAGAAATATGTGTGGAATATGAAATAAGACTTTATGGGAAGATGAGTCTATAAGGTAAGATAAGAAATCAACATTTGATATTGACTATAAGGATTAGCTATGTCATCTCCATGTAGAAGGTATGAATGCCCTGATATGTATGCTAGAAAAAGGAGAACCTTGATAATTACTGTCTTGGAGATGGATTCAAACATGTGTTAGATGTTGAATTTTCTAGAAGATGATGTCACGATGAAAGGACATCATAAATACGTAACTTTTATTTATTGTTCATTTTTATTTTTGAGAAATCATCTGGTTGGGTTGAAACAGGGCTACTGAAAGTGAGATGTAGAAGTCACCTACAACTAGTACTCATGAGATTGGATGGAAGATAGAAACATGACTTGGAAGAGGTAGGTGTATGAACATATGTGAACTAGAAGATCAATTTCCAACAAAGAAAAGGATGACATGGCTAATGGTTAAAACCTATGGTTTGTTGAAGGGAAATTATGAAGAAAGATGGGCAAATCCCTACAAATAAGTTATGATGAATAAGGATCTATAATGAAAAATATGAATTTCATGACATGATGCAGAAATAGGAGGCCTATAAGCAACTGATAGTACAATGATCTCCACCAAAGAGCAGATAATTGTTGTTAGAAACAAGTCCCTAGTTGAGAGGGAGATTGGGAAAGTCCCTTGTTAAAAGAGATCTTGGGAATCTTCCTTTTATAAGGATGTGTAGATCCTCCCTAGTTGAGAGGGAGAGATATAACCATCATTATTGTCTTCATGTCATTAAGAAAGAATGGAGGATTGGGTAAGAATATGCGATTGATTTCAATACTCTTTGAGGATGTGGTAGCGCATCCAATAGGAAAGAGTAGTTGAAGAGGAAATTCCTTGAGGATGTGTTATTCCAAGATAGGAATGGTCCTAAAAGGACATACCTTGTGAACATCCAGATGGAGTATGTGCCTTGAGAGAAAATGATGAAAGGTGTCTATTAGTCATTGTCTCACCAACATTGTGCTCTGATCTTGCGGAGAGATATATCTATTAGTTAAGGCCTTTCTATGTTATAATGTTTGTTGGTATGATAAGATGCAATGAAATAAGTTGAAATGATAACTTATAAGATGGTTTACCAATCCGACTCTTCTTATGATAATTCTTCAGTATGAGAATGCCCAAGTGCCAAGTATGTATTATGAATACCTCCCTAGTTAAGAGGGAGTTTTTAAAAGTGTAACTAGGTTCGGTCTTCATAATGTCTATTGTAATAATGATTTCATATATTTGATATTAAAGAGAAAAATAAATTTGTTATTGTCATTCTTGATGCATGGGTTTCATGCTCAAGGTAAATTTATTTGTAGGTCAAGCGCCCATTGAGTGCTTCTGGGTTTGTCATAGAATTATGAATTCAAAAGATTCATTCTCATACATGTAAGGCCCCTTTAGGAATATTGTATCTCGTAAAGAATTTTTTTTGTTTAAGTCAAAAGTTCCATAAATATCCTCCAAGACCTTTTCAAACAAGTCGGCATACAAGAAGGGTCAATTCGGCCTCATCAACATCAATTCGACCTCATAATAAACTTATATAAGAAGGAACTCGACCCCATTTGAAGAGAAGACAAGAAAGTTCTATGTCCTCAAGAAAGAAGTTGGAAGAAAAAGAGGAAAAGGATGAAAATCAAGGAAATGAAGAACATAAACGAGATCGAAGTTTTGGACCTCTCTCTCTCTCTCTCTCGCTCTCTCTCGTGTTAGGGCTTCTAAAGTAGTTGCTAGACAGAAATTGTAGAAGTTTTCAGGGAAGTCGAAGTTATAAAAGAAGTTGTTGGGGAAGTCAAAGTTGATTGAAGCTACTAGGTCAAAGTTGTTGGAAGTTACTAGTTCAAAGTTGCTGGAAGCTGCTAGGTCGAAGTTGCTCAATAAGAAGGAAAGTTGGATTGGACTTGGAGGAGTCTTTGACAAGGGTCTTAGGTCTTGGAATTATTCATCTGAATATTCTATAAGAAGAGAAGAATTCTTTTGGGTTTTCCTCTCAAGAGGATAGGTTTTGACCCTGGATTGTAACCTATATATTGTATCCTCTTATATCATTGATCTTCATTGTTTCGTAGTTGTTTGATGATAGAAAATACAATAATAATCAAGAGAAAGAAGAAGCTAATCAAGTAAAGTAAAAAAATACATCACAAACAGTTACCAAAGTAAGAGGAATCATCTAATTAAGTTTCCCCTTGATTTCTCAATAGCTCAAGTTATACTTCTTCATCAATCGTCCCATTCAAAAATGTTGTTTTTGCGTACATTTAATGAATGTTCCATCCCATAGTAGCTACAATAGAAATGAGTGATATAATGGTTAGAAAGTTTTCCTTCATAATCATATTGTTCTTTCTAAGAGAATCCTCTTGCCACAAACTTTGCCTTATACTTATCAAAATTTCCATCAACTACATGCTTGATTTTGTTTACCCATTTGGAAGTCAGTACTAATTTGTTTTTAGGTCTAGGAACAATTTCCCAAACATCATTCTTCATTATAGACTGATATTATTATTACATTGCATTCTTCCAATATTGATGTTTGATTGCCTTTTCATAAGTGTCAGGTTCTACTTCAGTAAGTTTAGTCATATAAGTTGCATAACTTGAATATTTATATACCAATTTGGAAGTCACTACTGATATGTTTTAGGTCTAGGAACAATTTCCCAAATATCATTCTTCATTATAGACTGGTATTATTATTGCATTGCATTCTTCCATTCTTGATGCTTGAATTCCTTTTCATAAGTGTTAGGTTCTGATTCGATAATTTTAGTCATATAAGTTGCATAATTTGAATATCTCTCTGGATTCTTTTGTTATTTGAATGTTCCTTTATCTATTGCATGTCCTTCGACTCCTTGTAGAGTTGACCTTAACCAAGCCAACCTTTCTCGAGTACACCCGTGAACACATTTAAATATCAATGCAGGCCAAATCCATATCAACATTGAGTTGGAGCCATATATCATCGTAGAGAAGTGTAGAGGCAAAGCACAAGGCTAAATATAAGTCAACACAGGGATATGTATGTAGAGAGAAATACATATTAAGACACTGTCTCAGAGAACATGTTAATTCCAAGCCAAATTATGTATATCACAACTAAATAAATTACCATGCTACCCTTTTATGCATTTACCTAAAGCCATAGATCGATGAAATTCGCTCAACCTATGCCAAGATATCTCAAAAGTGCACACTTAGAGGAGATAAATCATAGATCAGTTGGGATCACCGAGTGGGTTTGTCTCTCTAGGGGTTGTTCATATCAAAGTTATCGAAACATATTCAACACACCACCATAGCCAAAACATACTTGTAAATAACTGCAAATTCAGGTCACAACAAATTTGTCCCATTGTTGAAAACAAAAGGCAGTTGTCTCCTTTAGATTGATCTCCCCAAATTACCAATAGATGAGATCTATCTAAGAGAAAATTCACACATCCAAACTTCAAAGTTCAATCCCATAAATCACACTTCACTGGTACAAATACCTTTCAAAAATAGAGCTTAACGTCCATAAGTTGCATAAGTGGATCATGAAAATAATTCCCTTTTATAACTTTCTCTCTACACTCATTACAATGAGAAAAATTTATGGTATTCAAAAACATTGGGCTCAAAAGTTAAACTCCTTTTGGTGGGTAAAATAATGACCACAACCTTTTATTTTTATTTATTGGTCCAAGAAAGGAATCCACCGTTAATATCCAACTCTATCCCACTAAATATTCTTTTAATGAATTGGTCCATTAATAACCATCAGTGACGAATTCCACGACCATATATAATGATGAGAAAAAACTTTTGTATGCGAGTAGGTTTAATTTCCACCACGACATGTAATTTCCATAACCATAGACCAAGTAACCAACTCACATGGACCAACACATTAATCAACTAACCATTTTGACCAACTCCTATGGACCATTGATAACCAATCGATATAAATAATAATGATTAAAATTGTTTTTAATGTCATACACCATGGAGATTAGTATTGTTCATGTGCAACCTGTAGGATTCCTGTGAGACCTATAGTGTTCCTATAAACGTTGTGGAGTTCCTATGAAAACAACTTGCTTTCCATCAAGGACAACATAGAATCATAATGCAAACAATTATGTTATGTTATTGTTATGTTATATTGTTATTATTATATATTGTTATGTTATATTATATTGTTACGTTATATTACATCATGTTATTTCTTAAATTTCTTATTTTTATGCTATTTTTCTTATGTTTATTATGTTATGTTATTGTTACAAACTGGATATTTTTTATATTGTTTGTTATATGTTATTGTTATGTTTCTTAATGAACTATTACAAAATTCCAATCTTGCAGTTAGAACTATATGGCTTTTAGCTATATAAAATTGGCTAATGTAGTTAAGGGATCATATTTATAGTCTAACTACTATTTACCATTCAAAAATAGTCCTAACTAATTCAAATGTCATTAATACTACATTTCTTAAAATTTCAAATGGCTAAATAAGCATGTTATAACACGAACAAACAAAAAATAAGTCAAATTTTCCAATAATTTTCTTTTTGACTCATTAGTTATCATGTTCAATACGAAAATATCCATTGTACAATTTCATTGAAATATATACCAAACCCCCACACTTGAGAGCTAAGCTTGTTTGTTGGATCAGGAGAGTGATGTTCCATATGATAAATGAATTTAAAGGTTGATTGGTTAATGAACCGATGCCCAAATACAAAACAATAATACTTGCTATTTTATTGTTGGTTTTCCATTGTCAATTTAATTCAATAAGTTCAAGGATAATGTAGCCACATATAAAGAAACATTTCAAATTGTTTATTACAAGATGGTAATTATGTTAAATGAGCATAGATACAAAATTCTATTTGCTGAAAGATGCATTGCATAATAAAAGAAAAAAAATCCTCCAAACATGTTGAATTTGTTGTCTAATGGTTCAATTCATCTACATAGAAAAAACTAAATATTGAATATAATACAATATTATTAAAAAAAATAAGGCATATATTATTCAAAAAATAAATCATAAACAAATTTAGTCCCTGTCCAAAGACAATTATATGTAGTCAAAATTGTCCAACAATCCATTATTTCAAAAATGGAAGCACATGATACTGAACATATATATAGTGGAACCTTGGGACCTAAACTAGAAAATAATGGCACCTCATGCCCAAGGCACATATTGGTACCCTGTACCCAAATTAATACATCTTATCCAAGGTACATATTACATTAATCATAAAAGAATATGTTGTCTGCATACGAATATAAAAAAACATATCAGTTTTAGGTGCAAGACATAGTGTTGTTGCCTGTTGTTGTGGCCAGCAACACCCCCCCTTGTTCATTTAAGTGTTGTCCAAAATACTAAATGAATGGGGACCCTTAGTTAAATTTTAAAGAAACAAAGCAAGATTTTCCTTTCTTCAAAATAAGGTTACCATCGTAACCTTAGAAAGGTCTTTTGAATATTCTTAACCTAGGTCTACGATAAGGGAAATATCTTTAAAACCACGTTGCAAAAAAGATAGGAAATGCCTCCATTTCTCTATAAAATCAGTATGCGCAAGACCCTCGTGTTAAGCATAACATCGCATCGCAATGAAGTAATACTCATAAGGAAGAAACTTCAAGATTTATCGATCTGCAATAACACCAATCGCAAGATCGCATATCGCAGAAATGAACTGGCAAGATTTGGCAAACATCAAACTTCCGTGACCTGCGATGTTGCAATCGCTGCGATGGTGCGACCTCCGATGTTGCGATCGCTGCGATGGTGCAATCTACGATGGTGCGATTTGCGATGGCGCGTAAGTAAATCATAAATCACTTTATCACGAATCCTTTGGGCACGCCATTCAAAGAAAAGCCACTTACCATAATCTGACTCAAGATCATGCACTTTTAATGATAGTAAATGAATTAGTTGTTAGTTATTAAATGAAATGAAGACGCATGCTTTTGTAAAGAATTACTTCACGTAAAGTGGCATATTTGATATATCTGTTGCATTTAAAACTCTCCCATCACCTTTCTTAATCAGTCATTTCCATTTCACTCGTAATCTACAGGAACGAAGAGCTAAGACGATTCAAAGCCAAACACAGGACCAAATGGGAAAGAAAAGTAAAGCTCAAGGCTCTGAGGCGAAGGAAAAGATGAAGGAGATGGCGCCTTTGTATACAGACACAGCCTGTAATAGAGACACAGGGATATCAACATGGGAAAGCATGTACATGCTGCTTGAGGAAGAAAATCCTAGAGTAATGAAGGTTGATACTGTCGCAGGCTCACAACGCTCTTCCGAGGCGTCCTTAGAGGAGCTAGCATGTTCATTTCTTCATCGGATAGCAGCAAGGCCCAAAATTCTACCATATACGGATATGATCAAGTGGATACTTGACAATGCAGAGATGAACAATAGACAATTCAAGGTTCAAGGACATGGGCTTATAGGATCATTTGCCGCGCAACATTTAAAGCTTATGTATCATCTTCCTAAACCGCAAGCGACTTACAATGCATAATTCGTTAAGAAATTTGCGGCAGAGAACCCAAACCTAGAAGAGACCACCAAAGATTGGTCCAGAAAAGAGGAGCCGCTCAAAAGGGACAAAAATGGTATGCACAGCACTGGTTCCCTCACCTCTCTGTATTGTTTTGCTGCGGCCATGCTTTGTAGACTATTTGGGATGCCGGATATCAATAAATTTTCGTCTAAATGGCTACCACTAATAGATGCTGCCACAAACACCGATATTATGGATTGGGCCAAGATCTTTTCTGATAATCTATACACGGCTGTTATGAATTACCGATCTAAAATATCCTTGTCTCCAAGGATCTATCCTCCTTTTTATATGTCTGTATATGTTATGGATTCTATTTGTTATGTGTCTAAATTCCCCATTATGGGTTGGAAATGGACTACCCAGGACCCATTACCTATCCATGTTTATCATAAGATGTTATGGGATTCCCGGTTCGTCCCACACTTCTATCAGATTTGTCACGGGCTTATCTTACCCTTGTATAGAATGATGTATGATGAAGACCCCCCGAGGTGTTCACTCGAGGCACAGATAGACATCATCCCCATCGCAAGATGGTTCGGGGAAAAAGGGTTCATCTATATTAGAGTGTTTTGAAGCACTGTACCTCCACATGTCCTACCTCTATATATCCCCGATAAACTTTTGGCTCGGGAAATTGCATATCAAACCTGTTCAGAGGGCAGCCTGACCAAAGACCTAAAAGACAAAAAGAAGGCCATATGGCCTCAGTTTCTTGTAGCTTGTGGGGCCTTCTCATTGTTCGATGTAGGACACGCTTTCACCGAAGTGGAGAATGTGACGTGTCTACAATTATTTAAATTCCCAACTCGGCCATTTGACCCAAATAATGTTGCCCAAGGTTTCGACCATAGTCAGCAGTGTCACGGAAACGGAGCACATTTCCATCGCTCCGCCTTCTGAGCTTCTACTTAATGTAGAATAAATTCCTCCACTGGATGTATTCTATAGTCCCCAACATAAAGAAGTTGTAAGGAGACAAAGGAAGAAAAGAAAACTAGAAAATACACTGTCACAAGATGCTGAACATTTGGATGTCTTATGGAAAGACCCTAACAATAACCCAACTGAAAATCTCACTAAGTTGTCTCAGATCGTAGGAGAATATGCTTCTGCAACTATTGACAAGGCATCAGAAGTTCAGCAACTATTGAAAGAACAAGAAGACCAAATACAACTACTACAACGACAGTTGCAACAAGCCAATGCTAGTATTGAAGCTTCCAAACAGCTCGAGAAGTTGCAGGAAGACTTTCAATAGATGCAGATAGGCTATCAAAGAAGTCTAGACGAGAAAGGAAAGCAATTGCAAATTTTACAAGAAATGCATAAAGATGAGCCTAAGCTTGCCGAATTTATTTCAGAATCTATTGACTTAAATAAGCAACTTCTGCAGCAACAGGAAGAGTTGGGACGTAAGATATCACAGTGGAGTCATTATTGCAAGCTGAGCGATAAAATCACCAATCAAGTGGCGGACTTGCGAAGTGACTATGATCAGAGTGACAGACGGGTGACGGAATACTTAGCTTGGCAGGATGAAGAGGAAGGGAAAAGAGCAAGTGCACCCAGAATAAGCGAGAGTCATAAAGGATTGCTCTTTAATAAATGAGACGATCAAATCAGGCAGGTGGAACAATCAGCGGAGACAGCGACCACGCAAGCAAACATTCTTATTGACTGTGTAAATGAGAATTTACACAGGGCCAACTTAATCGAAGAGATCGCCCCGGGGTACCTACCAAATAAACTACGACTGGAAGCAGAATGGAAGCAGAAAGCGCAGGAAAAGGGAAAAGCGATCCATGCATTGAACAGGTTAAATTGGGAGTGTTACTAGGCATACTTGGTCAAGCCGCATAGTCAATGGATGACTGTGAAATGCATCATAAACGCAGCCGAAAAAGTAGTGCCAGCTCTCATAGATTCTGTTTTCGTAGCCCACCTCAGCGCAGAAGTCAGCGAGCCAACTCTTCTCAAGCCCATGATGAACACTTGCAGCTTTAAGGACCAAGTTCAGAAGTAGCCTTATTTTAGAAATTTTCTTTTTCTTTTAAATTAGATTAGAAAAAGGACGGTCATTTGAAAACCGCATCCTAAATTTTGTAAAGACACTATTATTAGAATTAGGAAGTAGTATTTTAACCCTTCTCATGCATTTAGAGAAGGGTTCAGAAATTTGTCAAGAACTTGTCCTCGGAACATGCACTTCGGCACCCTCAGAGGAGGTTTTGATGAATGGATGGATCCAGATTTATTAATGTTTGCATTTGATGTCTCCTACTGAGGTTGCACTTTTGTACTCTTAGTAGATGTTAGAACAAGTAGAGATAAATCATTTTTGCTTGAAGCTTATGAGTAGGATTAGTTATAAATGGTACCTTTATCTCTTGGTCATTTTTGCTTATATTCTTAAAGTGATATACAGTTTTGAGTTGTTTATATGTTATTGCATGAATGTATGAGTTACCATTTGGCACTTCTGTAGGGTGGAGCCATTTATTTATGTCTGATATATGAATAACTTATTATGCGATATGTTGTTCACAACTGTTTTTCCTAACTTCTTATGCAAATTGGTTCATCTTAATTGATTTCTATTCTTATAATAGCTGAATGATCTTTATTACCAGTTATTGTTTGAAATCTCTTTAGATCGCATAATGGAAGAAATACACCCCGGGTTAGCGTAGATTAGATGTTTTGTTTCTCATTAGATTATAATAGCATAGAGTTAGTTTAAGAATCTGAATTAAATTAGCTTTAAGTACTCTTAGATCAGCATCATCCAACTCTACACACACACACACACCCTCAGATTGAAAAACTGGTCCCATTATCCCCAGTCGGACCCGCTATCCAAACGGATAAGGAGCTGCCAACCAAGGTCCAAACCAGGTGGGTATCCCCCTTGTTGTCAACCCGATTTTCGGGGCTTCAACATATCTGGCACTAGAAGGAGGGCCTGAACATACTGTCTGTTAGAATGATTTTCAATTGTAACATTTGAATCAGGATGGCTGCTAACAAACTTCCCATTTGGAGTTGCATCCATGTTCCTACCTCTTCCAAAACTCCACCTGAAGTGGTAAGACTCTTGTCTCAGGTAAAATTCAATGGTAAGAATAATTCTTCTGCTTTTAATCATGCTCTTCAATTTATTCAAAGAGTTTCAAGTTATGATGTTCAAAGAATTGATGAAGGCGTTTTATGCAGAATTTTTACTCTTACATCACGGCGGAAGCTGGAAAATGGTGCAGAACCCTCCCAGTTGCATCAATTCACAGCTGGGACCAATTCGTCAAGACTTTCATTTTTGAATTTGATTGTTATGACTATGACCAGGTATATGATGAAATTGATTATCTACGGAAACAAGATGAATCTGTTAGGGATTTTAATATGCGATTTCATCTTAATTGTCTAAAGTACGATCTTGAAAGTGAACTCATAGATGAAGAATCTTCAGATTATGCTGAGCATTCCCTGCCTCCTATGTCTGATCAAGCAGAAATTAGTTCAATTTTTGTCTCATTTTCTTCTAATATGAACGAGAATTCCAATTTGAATATACAAATCGGCCATAATGAAGAAAGTCCCCAAAGCCTAGGAGTCATGCATGCTCTAATACAAGAAGACAAAAGCGAGAATGCTGGAGGAAAGCCTGCCTTGGAACCAGGAGATGACTTTGATACAAGGTCAGATAATATCGTTGCAAGTCAACAAATGCATATGCCAAGGCTAGAACAGCAAACTATTTCTCTTTCAAAAAGTATCAGTACACAAAGGTATGATCTAAAGCCCGATGTCTATGATGAATCTGATGAAAAAATATTTTTCCATGATGATATTCTCAAATGCATTGTTTCAGAATCACATTTTTCTCTTTATCCTGATGTTTTTAGTGATGATAATTTTTCCCCTCTCAATATTAAAGATATCTCAAAAAGCACAGAGGATTATTCAAATGAGTCATCATTAGGTTTTCAAGATAAAAAGACAGCTATAGAACATCCTTTGATCATTTTCAAACAAGAACGACTTGACCTTCCTTGTCTGAAAATATATGACGAAAAAGAGAAATCTAGGGAAACTTGTAAAATCATTTATGATGGTTAGTTTGAAAACGATGATGTTATTGATTTATCCCAAGTAACTCATCAAAACTCAGATAATGAGAGATATTCTAATTCGGAAATCATATCATTAAATCCTCATTTCAAAGCAAAAGATCATTTGCCTGATTTTACTATCCAAGACAATACCCTGATCTACGATTCATATCATGAAGAAACCCCCATGCCTGTTCACAATCATAACTTGTCTTTTGATTCACAAGATGGAATTCGAAATTGTTCGGATCCCATAATTCTGGCCAGTTCTTGTGAAAAACAAGATATTTCAAGCCAATCCCAGTTGTGCTGTAACATTATTTGTATAGATAATCATTTCTTTCTTTCTCACTTGCACTCATTTTGTACAAAATCGGATTGTGTTTTAAATTTTCAGACTGTTGATAGATTACTATGGTATGTTGAGCACCTTATCAAAGAACATTTGAAAGACATGCTACCATTTTGGAAAGCTAAACTGTGTCAAGGAAGTATAGAACTTCCTCTATTACAAGCTCATCAATCCATAACAGAAATTCATCCTGATTTTTATGATCCAATAGGTATCCAGTTGGAAAGAAGTTTTCATGAGAAAGAGATTTCAGACAGAATTCCAACTGAAGTTACACATTCTTATTCCACATCCAACATTAGCAGTCCAAGAAAAGTTTTGTTCTTAACACTGATGTTGGAAAGTTACATACGTGTAGGAATAAAAATGAAAAGATGGCTCCACTGGAAATATCATTTCACCTAGTTAATTTTTTGTATATAGTTAGAATAGGAGTAGGAGTAATTTAGCAAGGTTATTAGGTTTACTTCTAATAGTTGGTAGGCAAAATAAGAGAAGAGATTATCCCTATTCTGTACATAACCCTAGGGAATGTCTACCTCCCATTTCGTTAAATATTTTTCTCCATGATAAAATTTGCTATGGTTAACAGCATTTGACATTTACTAAAGACACATTTTCTCTATCAAGATTTTGAGCTTCTACTTCTATAAATAGCAAATCTTTTTGGAAACTTGATCTTTATTATCAATAGAACTTCAACCCAGATATGATACTAGTTTCAACTCCAAAAAATTTGAAGAAAGAAATCTTAGTGAAGGAATTGTTTTACGTCAGTACAATGAAAGGCATCGATAACAAAATAAGGATTCCCTGTAGAAATAGCCATTTCCAAAGAAGCTCTATTATTGTCGTCCAGAACTTTCTTAAGGAAAAAATTGACTTCCTCCCTACTAAAGGAAATCGCAACATTTAGAGAAACAATCCGAGAAAACACTATATCTCAAAGAATAAGAGGTCTCATCACGAGCCGACTTATCATGATCACAGATATTATAACTTGCTGACTTTGCCAATACTGTCCACCAAAACAGGGCAACGAATCAAGATTGTTGCAATCAAAAGACAAGGGGTCTCATCACGAGCTAGCTTGTTCAGCAAAAGTGTAAATCAAGTGAATGACTGTGTCATAATTTGGCCACCAAACCAAGGCATTGTTCTTTAGAGAATGAAAAAGAAAAAAGTGTCAAAATGTGTTTTTCTCTGAAAGGTTTTAAATAACCTTAAGCAGGATAAAGGATCATTACTGGGTAATAGGTAACCCTATCGAGGCTATGGACGCCTGCTAACAGCAGAGGCTCTACCTGCAACAAAGAAGCATATTTAAAAAAAGACTGCTATACAGGGAAGACTTTATTTTAATTTTTATTTCAAGACCAAGTAATGGCTGATGTAAATGCAAGGACAAGCTAAGGATACAAGTAATTAAAATAGAAGGGGGTTGAAACAAAATATCATTGACAGTTTGAAGTATAATATGTTTTATCTTTCTATAATAAAGTTTAAGTTTTCTAAGAAAATTTTTTTGTTTTCGGAAGTTTGAAAAACGTCAATAGAAGATCAGAGATAACTGGTTCTCCCAAGTGAATCGCAATTGTTGTGGCCAGCAACACCCCCCCCCCCTTGTTCATTTAAGTGTTGTCCAAAATACTAAATGAATGGGGACCCTTAGTTAAATTTTTAAGAAAATAGCAAGTTTTTCCTTTCTTCAATATAAGGTTACCATCGTAAGCTTAGAAAGGTCTTTTGAATATTTTTAACCTAAGTCTACGATTAGGGAAATATCTTTAAAACTACGTTGCAAAAAAGGATAGGAAATGCCTCCATTCCTCTATAACATCAGTATGCGCAAGACTCTCGTGTTAAGCATAACATCGCATCGCAATGAAGTAATACTCATAAGGAAAAACTTCAAGATTTACCGATCTGCAATAACACCGATCGCAAGATCGCATATCGCAAAAATGAACTGGAAATATTTGGCAAACATTAAACTTCTGCGACCTGCGATGTTGCGACCTGCGATGTTGCGATCGCTGCGATGGTGCAATCTGCACCGGTGAAATCTGTGATCTTGCGATTTGCGATGGCACGATTTGCGATGGCGCGATCTTCGATGTTATGTAAGCAAATCATAAATCACTTAATCACGAATCCTTCGGGCACGCCATTCAAAGAAAAGCCACTTACCATAATCTTACTCAAGATCATGCACTTTTAATGATAGTAAATGAATTAGTTGTCAGTTATTAAATGAAATGAAGATGCGTGCTTTTGTAAAGAATTACTTCACGTAAAGTGGCATATTTTATATATCTGTTGCATTTAAAACTCTCCCATCACCTTTCTTAATCAATCATTTCCACTTCACTCATAATCTGCAGAAACGAAGAGCTAAGACGATTCAAAGCCAAACGCAGGAGCAAATGGGAAAGAAAAATAAAGCTCAAGGCTCCAACGTGAAGGAAAAGACGAAGGAGATGGCGCCTTTGTATACAGACACTGCCTGCAACAGAGACGCAAGGATTTCAACATGGGAAAACATGTACAGGCTGCTGGAGGAAGACAATCCCAGAGTAATGAAGGTTGATATTGTCGCGGGCTCACAACGCTCTTCCGAGGCGTCTTTAGAGGAGCTAGCATGTTCATTTCTTCACCGGATAGCAGCTAGGCCCAAAATTTTACCGTATACAGATATGATCAAGTGGATACTTGACAATGCAGAGTTCAACAACAAACAATTCAAGGTTCAAGGACATGGGCTCATAGGATCATTCGCCGCGCAAGACTTAAAGCTTATGTATCATCTTCCTGAACCACAGACGACTTACAATGCACAATTTGTCAATAAATTTGCGGCAGAGAACCCAAACCTAGCAGAGACCACTAAAGATTGGTCCAAAAAAGAGGAGCCACTCAAAAAGGACAAAAACGGTATGTACAGCACTGGTTCCCTCACCTCTCTGAATTATTTTGCTGCAGCCATGCTTTGTAGATTATTTGGGATGCCGGATATCAATAAATTTTCATCTGAATGGCTACCACTAATAGACGCTGCCACAAACACTGATATTATGGATTGGGCCAAGATATTTTATGATAATCTATACATGGTTGTTATGAATTACCGGTCTAAAATATCCTTGTCTCAAAGGGTCTATCCTCCTTTTTATCTGTTTGCATATATTATGGATTCTATTTGTTATGTGTCTAAATTCCCCACTATGGGTTGGAAATGGACTACCCAGGACCCATTACCTATTCATGTTTATCATAAAATGTTATGGGATTCTCAGTTCGTCCCACACTTCTATCAGATTTGTCACAGGCTTATCTTACCCCTATATAGAATGATGTATGATGAAGAACCCCCGAGGTGCTCACCCAAGGCGCAAATAGACATCATCCCCATCGCAAGATGGTTCAGGGAAGAATGGTTCACTTATATTAGAGTGTTTGGGAGCACTGTACCTCCACATGTCCTACCTCTATATATCCTTGATAAATGTTTGGCTCGGGAAATTGCCTATCAGACCTGCTCAGAAGGCGGCCTGACCAAAGACCTAAAAGACAAGAAGAAGGCCATATGGCCTTAGTTTCCTATAGCTTGTGGGGCCTTCTCATTTTTCGATGTAGGACACGCTTTCGCCGAAGTGGAGAACGTGACGTGTCTACAATTATTTAAATTCCCAGCTCGGCCATTTGACCCAAATAATGTTGCCCAAGATTTCACAACGAACGTCAAAATAAAAGTACTCGTTGGAAAAAAAGATTTGTTTGATGATTTGTTTCAGAGTAGAAGCTCACTCCAGGAAATTTTGCGGGAAGCTCGGTCGAATTTGTCTCCAGATGACCTCCAAAGATTCATGTTATACAGGGAAAGAAGGCTAGCCAGTGTTCCTCTAGAGAAGCTGCGACTGCCTACCAGAGAACCAACTCCCAGCGTCAGCCTCAGTGGAAACTCTAGCACTTCCAGATCCAAATCTAACACTGCCCAAGGAGTGCCTGAACACTCTAAAAGGTCTGGAAGCGACCAAGAAAAAAGCGAAGAAACAGCTAAAGATACAGCTCAGTCAAGTGTTTCAGAGTAGAAGCTCACTCCAGGAAATTTTGCGGGAAGCTCGGTTGAAGTTGTCTCCAGATGACCTCCAAATATTCATGTTATACAGGGAAAGAAGGTTAGCCAGTGTTCCTCTAGAGAAGCTGCGACTACCTGCCAGAGAACCAACTCCCAGCGTCAGCCTCAGTGGAAACTCTAGCACTTCCAGATCCAAATCTAACACTGCCCAAGGAGTGCCTAAACACTCTAAAAGGTCTGGAAGCGACCAAGAAAAAATCGAAGAAACAGCTAAAGATAAATCTCAGTCAAGTGCAATGTCGCAACAGCAAGTTATCGCCTCACTGCCAAGAGACGTCCCCCCTCCCGTCATTAAAATGCCACTCGTCACAACAGAACTAGACAAAGAATGGGAAACCTTCAACGAGATGATCAATCTTGAAGGGCAAGCCCCAAGAACACCTGTGAACAATACACAGGTAACGCAAGAAGTGGTTTTGACCATAGTCAACAGTGTCACAGAAACGGAGCACAGTCATATTGCTCCACCTTCTGACCTTCTACTTAATGTAGAATAAATTCCCCCACTGGATGTATTCTATAGTCCCCAACATAAAGCAGTGGTTAGGAGACAAAGGAAGAAAAGAAAACTAGAAAATACACTGTCACAAGATGCTGAACAGTTGGACGTCTTATGGAAAGACCCCAACAATAACCCGACAGAAAATCTCACTAAGTTGTCTCAGATCGCAGGAGCATATGCTTCTGCAACTATTGACAAGGCATCAGAAGTTCAACAACTATTGAAAGAACAAGAAAATCAAATACAGCTACTACAACGACAGTTACAACAAGCCAATGCTAGTATTGAAGCGTCCAAACAGCTCGAGAAGTTACAGGAAGACTTTTAGCAGATGCAGAAAAGCTATCAAAGAAGTCTAGACGAAAAAGGAAAGCAGTTGAAAATTTTACAAGAAATGCAGGAAGAGTTGGGACGTAAAATATCACAGTGGAATAACTATTGCGAGCTGAGCGATAAAATCACCAATCAAGTGGCGGACTTGCGAAGTGACTATGATTAGAGTGTGTTGAAGCCCCGAAAATCGGGTCGACAACAAGGGGGATACCCACCCGGTCCGGACCTTGGTTGGCAGCTCCTTATCCGTT
>APFE031219639.1:3523-45444 GCA_000404065.3 Pinus taeda
AGATTGACCGGAGAGAGCCTTCTCATACCCCGTAGGGCTAGCTACGAGGTGAAATGGTTTGATGTAGCTTTGAGATTTTCCTTTCTCAGCCTGAGGTGAAATTTCAGACGCTAACAACCTCAACTGCCTTTGAAAAGTCATTATTCAATGACCATATCAACCAAGAATGGGATGGTGAAGTTGTTCTGCAAACTGCTAATCAACACAAATATAATCTGAGGTCGAAGGTGAATAATGCCAAGGAAACTCTTGTTCAGAGAGTTGTTGTCCCTGCAATACAACAAGCTAATAAGCATAAGCGACCAGCATTTGACCCCATCATCCTCAAAGCTCCAGCTCACGAGGTAAAAGGCCTTGACAAGTCTCCTTCTCCTTTCAGTATTCAATCAGAAATTAAAAAGCTAAGAATACCTATACCTATGATTGAACTAGTGAAGAATGAGTCCTTCAATAGATCAATCCTCGAGGCCCTTGAGCCTAATGCCATCCAAGCCTCCACCCACTATGTAAATCTGCAAGATGACAAACCAACTGTTGTTCTCAGGCCAATGATTGAAAATTATGATGACAGCTCCCCATCATTGAATGTCTCTCTGGCTATTCACGACAAAATCTTTCACAACTACCTTCTGGACACTGGAGCCGGCCATAATCTAATGCCCAAGGCTATCATAGAAGAGTTGGGTCTTGACATTACCAAGCCTTATCATGACCTGTTTTCTTTTGATTCTAGAAAAATGAAATGTCTAGGATTAATGAAGGACCTAGCCATCACTTTGTCTCAGCTGCCTATGAAGAACATGATGATGGATAATGTGGTAGTGGATGTAACCCCCAAGTTTTGCATGTTGCTTTCCAGAGGTTGGATCAAGAGATTAGGTGGAACATTACAAAATGATCTGTCCTACCCTATTGTCCCAGTTTTTGGAGGTGACAGCAGGAGTTTATACAGAGAAGCTCAGTTGGCTTATATTATCAGTGATGAAAGAAATCCCACTGATCATCCCATCTATGTTGTTGACACTGATTTTGGAGCTTGTATTCTTCAGATTGAAGAATCCAAGTTGACCTCCACGCAGCTGAAGAAACCAGTTTGCCAGATCACAGACTAGGAAGGCCCACAAATTTGGGACATGTTCTTTGATGGAGCTTGCTCTAAGCAAGCTGCAAGGGCAGGTGTAGTCCTTGTGTCCCCCACACAGAAATGCATTCATTTATCTTTCAAATTAACTTTTCAGGTCACAAATAACATAGCAAAGTACGAAGCCTTGATATTGGGCTTAAACGCTGCTAAAGAAATGGGCATCAAAGGTCTGAAAGTGTTCGGAGACACAGACCTTATAATTCAGCAGGTCAATAGAACTTTCCAAGCAAAGCATCCAAGGCTGAAAGCATACAGAGATGAGGTATGGAAGCTTAAGGACTATTTTAATATTTTCAGCATTTCTTACATCCCGAGAATGAAGAACAAGCTTGTTGATTCCCTTGCTATGTCTGGTAGCACGTTTATTCCTCCTTTGCCTCCTAAGTTGACTTATGAAGTTCAGGTGAAATATAGACCATCTCTACCTGACAATGTCAAATACTGGAAATTTTTTGAAAATGATGATGAAATTAATAGATTTTTACAAGTCGTTGAGGAATTTTCTAAAATGCACATCGACCAAGAAAATGAAACCATGGAAGAATGGAACCAGTCCAAGCTAAAGGACGAGATTGGTCAGGACCGCATTATTCAGCTGCCTAGTAACCATATACCCAAAGGATTGGGGCCTCTAGAGAAGTTGTTTCATCATAACGATGTACCTTATAAGCCTGCCAAAAAAGAAAATGAGTTTGTTGTTCATAAACATAATATAAGGAGTCCAACCCATCCGAAGTACATAAATCTATCCACTCACTTGTCTTTTTCCCAGAGTTCTGAGTATTGCATCCTGATGAAGCAATTTGCTGATATTTTTGCTTAGGAATACAATGATCTTAAAACCTATGACAAAAAAAACATTCAACATAAGATTCCACTGGAAAAGAACACCATCCCTTTTAAGTAGAAATTAAGACCTATCAGCCCTCTCTTATTGCCTTTGATTGAGAAAGAAATCAATAAGTTGTTGGATGCCAATATCATAGTTCCCCTAAGGTACTCAAAGTGGATAGCTAACCTTGTGGTAGTAAGAAAGAAGAATGGAGAAATTAGGCTTTGCATTGACTTCAAGAATCTGAACAAATGCTCTAAAAAATACAACTACCCCTTGCCTAAGATGGAACACTTGCTGCAAAAAAATTCAGGGGCTAGAGTCATGTCTTAGATGGATTTTCAGGTTACAATCAGATTGTTGTACATCCAGAAGATCAGGAAAATACCACCTTCACTACTCCTTGGGGCACTTTCATGTACTCCAAAATGCCTTTTGGAGTGATGAATGCTGGGGCTACTTTTCAGAGGGCCATGGACATAGCCTTTGTGGGAGAGAAGGACAAGTTTGTCCTTATTTACCTTGATGACATAACTGTCTTTTCCAACACTCATAATGGCCATTTGCAGCATTTGAAGAAGGTGTTTCTAAAGTGCAGACAGTTCGGAATTTCTATGAACCCAAAGAAGTCACAGTTTTCTCTAGAAGAAGGAAAACTTCTGGGACATATTTTTTTTGTTGAAGGTGTGAATATTGATTTAGCAAGAGTTCAAGCAATTTAGACATTGTCCATCCCAAGGTCAAAAAGGGACATTCAATCCTTCCTGGGTAAGATCAACTTTGTCAGGAAGTTTATTCCAAACTTTGCAAAACTAGTGAAGCACATCACTTCCATGTTGAAGAAAGGATTAGAAATAAAATGGACAGATGCTGCAAGAAGCTTTTTTGAAGCCATCAAACAAGCTATCATGGAAGCTCCCACTCTAATCAGCCCAGATTACACCAAGGAGTTTTATAGCTTCTCTTTTGCCTCTTATGATACACTTGCATCAGTTCTGCTGCAGAAAAAATGATGAAGGCGTAGAGCACCCCATGGCCTTTTTCAGCAAAACTCTGAGCGATGTTGAACTAAGGTATGACCTTATTGAAAAACAAGATTATTCTCTCATAAAATCTTTAAAGGCATTCATAATTTATATTCTGCATTCCAAAGTGGTTGCATATGTACCTTCAGGCTTAGTAAAAGATGTTCTAAATCAGCCAGATATTAATGGAAAGAGAGCTAAATTGATTGCAAAATTCATAGAGTTCAACATGGAGGTGAAGCCCACCAAGCTTGTCAAAGGCCAGGGCTTGGCTAAACTTATGGCTGAGGAAAATTGCAGTTTGTTAGACATCAATTGCATAGTTTCAAATTCGGGTGATGAGTAGACAGAGGAAGCAGCAGAAGAGAAAAAGCAGAATCAGTCTTTGGCTGAAAATCTAGCCACCTATGAATGGTATTCCAGCATAGTTCAATTTTTGCAAAAGATAGAAGTCCCTCCAGGGCTTAGCTCGAGTCAAGCCCGGGCCATTAAGCTCATATCAGCCAAATTCTGCATTAATGAAAACCTTCTCTATTGGAAAGACCCATCAAGAATCCTCTTAAGATGTCTAGATAAGGGGCAATCTATGGAAGTCATGCACCAGTTCCATTCTAGCATCTGTGGAGGGCATCATTATTGGAAAACCACAGCCCACAAAATCCTGAGAGCTGGGTATTATTGGCCTACTCTGTTCTGTGATGTGTTTTCTTGTGTGAAATCTTGTGACAAATGTCAGGGGTTTGCAGGAAGACGGCAGCTAAAATCTCTGCCCTTGAAGCAAGTACACGTCAATGGTCCCTTCCAGCAGTGGGGCTTGGACTTCATAGGTGAGATCAACCCACATTCCAGTGGCCAACACAAATGGATCTTGGTAGCCACTGATTATTTCACCAAGTGGATTGAGGCTATACCCACTAAGAATGCTAATCATCAAGTTGTCATAAAGTTCTTGAATGAGAATATTTTTTCTAGATTTGGTTGCCCAACCAAACTAGTCACTGATAATGTAGCAGCTTTCAAGGCAAAAGAATTGGTGGATATGTGTGAATCCATGGGCATTCAATTGGTGCATTCTACCTCATATTATCCTCAAGGCAATGGCCTGGCAGAATCATCTAACAAGAGTCTTGTAAGGAAAATCAAAAAGCTATTGGAGGACAACAAAAAGAGTTGGGATTCCAAGTTGAAGTTTGTATTGTGGGCTAACAGAGTTACCAACAAGAAGTCCATAGGAAATTCTCCATTTAAGCTGGTTTATGGCACTAATGTTGTTTTTCCTATCCAGCTGATTCTCCCTGTGGCCAAATTATTTCAAGAATAACAAGATGAAATGAATGACATGGTAAGGAGAATGAATGACCTGGTTGAATTACAGCAGATCAGAGAGTAGCTGGTTGAGAAGTCAAAAGTTCATCAAAAGAAAATCAAATAAACCTTTGACAGGAAGGGAAAAGTGGACAATTTCCAAGTTGGTGACTGGATTCTCAAATGGGATGCATTGAAGGAAAACAAAGGTAATCATGGTAAGTTTGACTCCTTATGGATAGGTCTGTTTGTCATCGCTCAAATTCAGCAGAACAATACCTTGATTCTGCATAGTCTGGAAGGAGAAGATGTTTTTGGTAGCCCAGTCAATGGGCGGTTCTTGAAACTTTATTTCATTTAAGGCTTTAAAGCCTTGATATTGTAAATATGTTTTTCAGTTTTTATTTTCTATACAAAATAAACTCCATGCCCAATGGAACACTAGGAGATAGATTTGATTTTGGCTTTACAGGAAAGGCATCGGTCTGTGATTCCTGAAACCTCACAGGGAGGATTTCATCCCCAGAAGGAGCTAGTGTTAGCCTTGTTGGCATGTGGCCCAAATTGGATCCAAATATGCTCACTAAGTCTTCAAAAGTTAGTAGAATCAAGCCAAAGATCAACACAATCGCAGGAGGAGAGCCATTAGAATGGCATAAAAGCACTATCAGAAAGCCAAAAACACATAAAAATAGTGAAAAACAGAGTATTAGACGCATAAACAGTGAAATGCATAGCAGTCATCAAATCTGGCTAATCAAAGATCCAGATCCAGTCGGCAGATAGCAATCGGCGGTGGCAATCGGCAGATATTGGCGCAGACTATGTGGAACTGGCGATGGCGATCGGCGAAGTCAAAATGGACCATTGATCAAGCGCACAGATCGACAGCCCACGTTGCATCGCAGAATCGCAATCAACCAACACAACAAAGTGCTCATCAAACAACCCGGGGTTATAGCAATATGCGATTGTGATCAATCGCACCGCGGTATCACATCGGAGCTTCACAGAGGAATGGGGCTTATACCTATATGGATGTCTGATGTGATAAACCGGACCCGAAAGGGTTCCTTAAAGCTATTATATAAGATTTGAGATCCGCCTAAAGGCATTTTCCTATGTATTTTGCATATTTTCGTTATTTAATGAAATACGAAGAGAATTGCAATATGCGATAAGACTTGGACCCGAAAGGGTTCGTGAAGGGAAATATATGAAATTTGAAGTCCGTCATGAGCCATTTTTAATGTATTTCCAGTGTTTTTAATGTATTTCAAAATACAAAGGGAAGACTGGGAACAGGACATTTGCGACTTGCAATAGCGATAAGGATGGACCCGATAGAGGAATAGAGAATGTTTAAGGACTTTTGAAGTCTGAAATAAACAGAGCTTGGTGGGATTTCACAGTGTTGCAATGTTTTTCTGTGTAAAATAGAAAATAGTCATTGTTAGTATTTGAAATGATTTCAAAGGCCCGAAGACCCTTTCCATCACAGGACAGAGACCAGTAGACAAAAGACCAGAAGGGGGAAGGCAACAACGCAACACAGCCAAACCAACAAATGGTCAGGGAGCATCACTGGCATGAGCGAGCTCCCTGACAGTGTAGCAAGATTACCAAAATTTGGTTAATATGTTGTTAGAGAAAGAGACCTCTGAGCTCATGCGTGTCTAGTCATGGCGTCAAGTCATTAAATACAAAGGGAATAGATTAAGACCTCTTGTCTAGTCAATTTAGTGTCCTAAATTGCTCTAAATAAATTATCAATCCGAGTATCGTAAACTGATGAAGTGTGGTGCACTATATGTGCTTAGTTAACCTTTCTCTTACTTCATTGTTTTATAGTTTATGTTGTTTTGGGGGGTTTTGTTTTTCATGCTTAAGGAAATTAATCTAAGAAAGAAAAGTTATGCTTCTAAATGAAATCTCTAAATGTTAATGGACAACTAAATCTAATGACTTAAAATCTAATTTCTAAAGAAGGGGGAAAGGAAATGAACATGAGATAAAAACAAATCAAAACTTTGAATATTTAGATTAATCTAAGCCGGAAAAATGTCTATGAAATGAAAGCAAAAATTATAACAGCTAAATGAAGTGTTCTATCACTTTGCTATACAACTTTGGGAGAACTACCTCCTTGTGATAGCATTTTGAGGGACTCCATACTTCATTGTTCTAAAACTGAAAATGAAATTTAAATGAAAGACTAAGACTAAAAGTGAAATTGCAACTAATCTACTATAATAGCTAAATGAAGTGTTTTATCACTCCGCTATACAATTTTGGGAGAAATGCCTCCTTGTGATAGCATTTGGAGGGATTCAATACTTCATTGTTCTAAAACTGAAAATGAAATTGCAACAAAATTAAATACAAAACATGTAAAGGAAAACTAATCTATTGTGTGCTCTAATGCTCCAAGCACCAATTGGAAAATACTTTCTTGGACTATTTTTCTAAGCATAGATTACACAGCTAGATAAATCTACAATCAAACGGTTGAACACACTTGCATGAATGGAAAGTCTAAACTATTAAACTTGAAAACAATAAAATGACATACTTGAATGAAATCAAATCAAAACTACAAAATAAAATCTACTCTATCTTACATTCTAATATGCTCCATGACATCTACTTCACATCTCCTTCCATGTTTGGAACTTCAAATCTTTATTCAAATTCTTCAAAATTACAAAGTACAACAAGTTGAGCTAACAAAGTTTACAAAGCTTTTTTAAATTAAGAAGAGGGATCTCCTATTTATACAAAAATATGAGAAGTCATCTCATTAATGAGAGTCCATGAATCTTTCCCTATACCTCTAGAGTTATAATCAAAATTGGAAATGATAAGACACATGTATTCTTAGAATTTCAACACAAATAGGAAATGTGACACATATCCTCATGATCCCATGATCTTCTCCACTCAAATTCCAATTTGTCCTTAGGAAGCCACATAAAGGTATTATAGAAGCTTCCTTTTGACCTACACATGTCAACAATCTCATCCCACTTGTTAAGTATAAGCATAAGCACATTATTTTCTAATTTTTAACCACAAATTCACTTTAAAATACTAAGAAATAATAAAGTCTGGAAAAACATAAATGTGACCCAATAATGATGAAAGTGAGATGAATGTAGTGACATGGTAGTGAAATGAAGGTGAAATGGAGGCGATATAATGGACATGATAGTGAAAGTGTAATGGAAGTGAATGACAATTTCAAGACCCAACACCTCTCGGGCCTCAGAAAGCTCAGGAGCATTGTAAAAGGCCTATAAATATTTGAAAGTTCATAGTAATAGGGGTTCAACTTTTGGAGATTGTGGATACTCTGCTACTCTATCTTCTCATCTTCATTCCAACAATATAAGCTTATTTTGTTGTTACATGTTCAATTCCCATTTTATCTTATGTTCTAAGCTTGCACTTGAATAGGTTATTCATGTTTTCTTCTGTGTCTAATGCCAGATAATTGTCATCTTATCTCTGCGTTGATAAATTAGATTTGCAAGCTTCATTTACTTCCTGTAGCTAGCCATTCATATGTGTTTATGTATGCATCTGCTGGTACAGTCAATTTTCTCCATCTATCCATTGAATCTATAAACTATTGAGCATTAGTGGTCTAAAGCCTTGTAAAACTGAGGGTGTTCATGCATGTCTTGAGTGAAAAAAAAGTTGAAATAGTCATCTGACTTGATCCAAACCATCATCCATTCCAATAGTTCAGAGAACAATATTGAATATTTATATGTTACCAGGCATCTCCAAGATACAACCTAGGAGAGCTTCCTAGAGTGATAACAATAGTAGTGATGTTTCCCATGTTACCCTCCAACAGGAATTCATACACCAGGATAGGTGTTTGAATTGGAGACATTGAGCAATGAGAAACAAATTCTTCAAGACATGAAGGCATCTCATCGAGGTAGGGAAGAAAGGAAGAACGATGATGGAGACCATTCCAAGGAGTTTCGTCTAGAGACATGGCCTCAATAATACTTTTGTCAGTGCGGAATGTCTTGTTCAAAGGATTTGAAGAATCCCAAGAACCAAGCCAAGGAGATGGCACATAAGTGTCTAGGTTCATAACGAAAACAGCATGACTTTTTGAAGCGGCCATTGAAGCTAAGACAATTTCTTGATAATTTTATCCAATGCACTTAAAGGCATAGAATCGCCAAATGAATCAATTTGATATGGAGTAGGAAAAACCAAAGGATCCATAGAAACTGAGATAATATTGATTGAAGTAGCATTCATAGGTGGGAGAGTAAAAGTACCCATTAAACCAGAGTCTTTGAAGAGATCTGTCCCCACACTCTCATAAGGAATCTCAGTATTTCCCACGTAAGGAACATTGTCATTCAATGAACCGGAAGTGAAAAAAGACAGTTGGTCAACAATGACAATTTTTCCTTCATGAGGAAAACGAAGCACCCAAAATAAAGAAGAAACCACACAAAACATAGCATGGGTCCAGCTTCGCTCAAGAAGAAGGTTGTAGTTGAGATTTTCATCTACAACTTCCACTTCTAGTTCAACAATATTTCCTTCCAATGTAATCGGCAAGTTCGTGAGAATACCATATGGATGGGAGCCTATTCCATCAAAGGCATCCAAAGTGTTTGGGGACTGGTTAAGAGAAGGAAAGACAATGGCCTTCCAACACGAAACAGACATGATGCAGGTTGAAGCACCTTCATCAATAACAGTATGATGGATCGTCTTTCCTTTGATAAGAACCTGTATCAGAAAAGCAATCTGATGAGGAATACGAGGAACATGATTTTCAAGATCAAAGGTAATCAGAGTCGAATCAGCAGGATCAATAGCGCCTATAGCAAACAACAATGATTTTTGTTGTGTTAGATAGGTTTGAAGAACCTCCAAGTCAGACATCGCCGAAGGTTCTTGAGCTAAATCCTCAACAATATTGTAGTGTTGTGTAGCTCTAGCATTCAGATTATAAGATGATATCCGAAGTACACCCTTGGGAGGTGGTCTAATTACGAACTCACTATTAGGGTGCTCAATATGGAGCGAACCAAAAATGGACGGACTGGAAGTAGAAGGTATATCGGTGACTTCTTTCTCCACTGTTTTCTTATGCGGGGTTTGATAGTCCTTTGTTCGAGTAGCAATCGAAATAGGTGATGAACTTTGCATCACGAAAACTTGGGAACCAAAGGAGGCAGAGGATTTCGGGTGGTACTGCATCTGTTGAGATGGTGTTAGTGTCAATCTTTGCAGCCTTCCTCCAGTGATCAAACATGCTCTTACAAATTTATTTTAAGGTGCCAAGGTCAAATTTTGTCATTTCAATGAGTCTTCAAGCAAAATTTGGTCACTAGGCATTAGGTCTAGGGTTTGATTTTACCCTTGTCAGAGTTGTCCAAATGACATTCCATGTCACCACCCAACTGAGTGTGCCATCATTCAAAGGGTTTTCATCATCATGTCAAGTTCCACTGGATCATTTTACACCTTGTTCATGCTTCAGTTGCGCCTAGGCAACGTTCATTTCCCTCTCCTAGGGTTTTGAAGCTAATTTCTCTTGGATGGTCAAATCAACAGAAAAACTTGTATCCTGATGTTCATACACCTTACCCTATCCATAGTGTACCTTATTAAACACTTCCCATCACTAAAATCCCCCAAATTCTTCATTTTCACACAAACCCCAGTTTCTTGCTACAACTTAGAATTTTTCTAGGCTAGGCCTGTGTTTTGCCTGTTTGGACCCCTTCCCCTCACTCAATTTCTGAGATTCCACTTTCCCTTACTTTCTAACAACCCTCCCCACTTCCCAAAATTTTCTCAAGAATTTAGAAGCCCCCTATCCCCTTCATTTCGCTTCATTTCGACAAATCCCTTGTCCCACACATCGGGATAGGTTTCACTCAAATGATGTTTCTGAGCCAGAAAAGATGAATTTTGGAACACTAAGAGAGGTTTTTGTCCACAATAGCCCAAGGAAGAAAACCCTCCTTCACTTTTTACACAGGTGGCATGGTTTTAGAGAAATGTCAAAATAAAATTGCCTCGGGAGAATTGATGCACCTCTAAAGTGACCTTGGGAAAATCAAGTTTTCTCCTAGCTTGGTTATCCAAATGATTTTCTTGATGAGTAAACTGATAACTAGACACAAACATATTTCCAATGAGCTATCATGAGCTCAATTTGGAGTTGAGGAACACCTTCAAAACTTTACTGCAACAGCACTCTGCCTTGAGGCAGCCTCACTGGGCACATTTTGACCAGTCTTGGGAGATTTGATTTTTGACAGGGAAAATGAACTCCAAATTGACAAATTCTAGTTGGATTGAAAATTAGACTCAAATAAATTTCCAACAAGCTATCTTGTACCCAATTTGGACACCGAGAAAGCCTCCAAAAGGGTCATGCAAATATGCGTGGCGCATATAGCTTTGGGCGCGGCGCGTAGGATTGGGAGCTCCAAATCAAGAATGGTTTGCATTTTTGGATTCAACACGAACAATCATGACTACTGGTACTTGGAAAATAAATTTGGAGCATTTTTGGGGCATTTTTGGTCATTTGACAAGTTTTTGTGCACAAAACAGGGTTTTTCTCCCTGTGCGCCGCACCACTGGCGCTGCGCTTAGGATTGGGAGCTCCAAATTGGGAATGGCTTGCATTTTTGGATTCAACATGAAAAATCACGACTACTGGTGCTTGTACAAGAAATTTGGGCATGATTTGAGTCTCCAGGAGGTCAAAAACACCCAAAAATGACCTCTCTGCCACTATTTTGACACACAGGAAGCAGTCTTGGGAGAAAGAAGATTTGGAGGGGAAAATGAGCATCAAATTCATAAATGGCACTTGGGTTGGAAACTAGACAGACGAAGCTTTCCAACAAGCACACTTGGGCACATTTTGGACTCCTGAAGGTGCCTAAAAACAGCCTCCAAAGTGGCATGGCGCATATAGAATTGGGCGCGACGCATATAGGAAAAAAGGCCAAATTCACCTCCGTTTCGCAAAATTTCGATTCGCGACTTTCTCCAAGTGGGCCCGCTCATCTACACTTCACTTTTTTCAGAAACTAAGGCAATGTTTAAAGAGTTTGGCTTCTATCCAAGTGGCAAAGGAAGGCAAACAGTCACCCAAAGCCATTTGTCATTTTTGTAACGCTGCACCTGTAGCTAATGGTTGGCTTTCCATCTCCATTTTGTAATGATTCGAGAAACTCCCCAACCCTTGGTCGTTCTATCTCCTCATGGCATGTTCTATTTATTGTATGCAAACCATTTGCAAAGGGTTGGTTGGCTTGTAATTTCTGGGAGACTGTGGGAAAGAAACTCTGTTTCTTCATTGTATATTTTGACAGAGGATTAATGAAAGGTAGCGGCTTTGTTTCATGATATTCATGTGGTTGTAAGTGTAGCAAATGTGTCTCTTATGTTTCATATGTATTTCTTTATGTTTCACAGTTCATTTCATATTCATTTCCAGTGAAATTTTCCAAGTTAGATAAGGTAGAATTCATTTTTATTGCTCTGCCTATGGGAAAATTTCATGTTCAGTGTTATTTCTTCTGTTGAAAAGGATTCATGTACTTATGCCCTTTTCACTCTCCTAAGAAATCTCTCCATTTCGCATTATTTCAAACTAAATTGCTAGACTTTCCGCATGTCTTGCCTCACAAAGTAATATGTGCCTTTGTATTAAATTCTCTGTTCATTGCGGTCTGTTGGTCCCATACCATCCTAGAAACTAAGTCATTCATAAAAAATTGCTTCTTGTATCCATATTTACTTACTAGCCTAAGATCAATATTTCACTGTAAGTCATCTCAGACCGTTTCGTTTATCTATTCACTGATTGTGACATGGAGAGAGCCCTCTCCTGTTCTGGTAGGGCTAGCTACTAGACTGAGCGTGGTTTGTGGTTACCCTGAATTTTGCCTTCCTTCAGCCTAAGGCAGATTTAGGTGCTAACAACGGTCGCCTTGTATACTTTGATACATCAAACACAACATTCGGGGAGATTGGCTATCATATATTAAGTCCTTGGTTCACCAAGGTATATATTGCAGTTCACGGTTGCTTGGTAATCCTTATGCCTTAATTACACTATTTTATATTTATTTTTATGTTAGGTCCCTATACTACTAGTGTAACCCATTACTATTATTAGTGAAACCCAATTATTATATTATTCTACCCATATAGTCCCCATGTTGTTATTATTATGCCCCATAGAAGACCATTATTATTATTGTTATGCCCCTACAATATTATTGTTATGTGGGCTTTGATTGTATTGGGACCCCTTAGACTCCTATATATAGAAGGAGGTATTGTCATTTGTATCATCAAATAATTGTTCATTTGTGTAATGTAAAGGAGTTTTCCCCCTCAAAGAGGTTGATTTCTAAGTCATTGATCTTTTCTATCTTTTTGTTAGCTGGTTTCATAACATTTGGGATTAGAGCTTTGGATTCTAGGGTTTCGCTGCTCTAAACAGGCCATTGTGGAATTTTCGTATATTACTTTTTCATTACGAAGATTCAAAAGCTAAAGAAAACCCCATTTGATTCGAAATTGTTTTGAACATCAGGTTTGAATTTTAGATCTTGTTTCACTATATTTTTGGAGATACGGTCCAAGACATTTAGGGTTTTTGCAAGCTCCCGAATTAGATCCCAAATAGGTGAACGTGGGAAAATTGTCATAAATTTCTCTCTCGGCATCAGATTGAAATTTCGTAAGAAGTTATAGAAAGAGGATGGGATTTAATTTGTTGTGTATTGTTTTCAGGTCGAAAGGTCGAAACAGTGACACATGGCACTTCGTATAAGTTCTCTCTACTGAAAAAATATATAATCAAGTCATCTTGGTAGATTGGGCATAACACTTTCTTGGAGAATCCAATTTCAATCTGATAGGTGGCATTGGAAAGAGGACAGAGAGGGATACTGTAGGTCCTAATTTAAGACCTTGAAGATTTGAAATTTCAAGAGATACAATAGATTCAAGATCGAGCTTCTAAAAGCAAGGAACAGAATGACTCAAATCAAGAAAATAGAAACACCTAGTAAGCAAAATTGGATGGATGATTTGAAGAATACGATCGAAGCTAAGATAAATAGTTTTATATGTGCCATGGAAGTAGATTTGAAGAAAGGCATGGAATATTTGAGGAAATACATGGAAGGTTTGAAGGAAGGTGGGGCAAATCTGCTACAAGAAAGGCCTCCTAATGACGAAAAGGTAGTAGAGGAAACTCATGATGAGAAAAAAATAAATGTTAATCATGATTTCATAGAATATAACATTGGATTGAAGACCCACCATATTCCAAATATTGATATGCGGAATTTTGATGGCAAGGATCCCATAACATGGATACTACAGATGGAGAAATATTTTGATCTACATGATGTGCAACTATTACAAAAGGTACGTATTGCATATTTATATTTAGAACCGAATATGTCTTGAATAGTCCAATGCTTTCCATTCCAATGGTTGGTGTAGATGTTGTACTAGGAGTTGAATGGCTACAATCTTTAGGTATGATAACTTTTAATTTTCAAGAACTTTTCGTGAATTCTTTTTGGGAAGGAAAGGAAGTTGAATTAAGGGGTATCAAAGGGAGATCGGGAAATATAATCAACTCTAACAGCATGACAAAACTTCTAAATAAATAACAATAGGGTGTAATTACAGAATTATGTTCACTAGAGGTTCCCACATCGAAATCATCTATTTCAATATATCTCCAAAATGATTTGGACAATCATTCTAAAGTATTTGAGACTCCCAAAAGCCTCCCACCTTTTCATGACTATGATCATGCTATTAATTTGATTCCAAGAAGTGTTACCCCAAACATCAAGCCTTACAGATATCCATATGCCCAAAATATTGAAATTGCACGTATGGTTCCAGAAATGCTAGAGGTTGGTACAATTCAAACTAGTTAAAGTTCTTTCTCTACTCCAGTGGTATTGGTACATAAGAAGGATGGATCATGGCGCATGTATCCAGATTATAGGGAGCTTAACAAGCCTACTATTAAAGATAAATCTCCCATTCCTATGATTGATGAACTACATGGAGAAATTTAATTTACCAAGTTGGATCTTTGTTCAAGATATCATCAAATCAAAATGAAGACTAAAGCCATTCCAAAAAAAACATTTAGAACTCATGAGGATCATTATGAATTTTCGGTCATGCTTTTTGGCCTTACCAATGCACCTTCTACATTTCAAGGTTTGATGAATTCCATTTTCAAACCCTTCATTGGAAAATTTGTGTTAGTATTTTTTTATGATATACTAATCTACAACAAGTCTTGGAAGGATCATTTTCAACATGTTGACAGGCTACTCAAACTATTGGAGGATGAAGAATTATATGCAAAAAGCTCCAAATGTTTCTTTGGAGTACAAGAGGTGGAATATTTGAGTACTTAGTTAGCTCATAGCTCACCTTATCATCCACCGTCCATCACATCATATTTAAAAGAAAATTATAAGGTTCAAGTAGTGGAAGATCACATCAATCATCAACAAAAAATTTCTCAAACTCTTAAAGGATAACCTCACTTTGGCACAAAATGGAATGAAACAACAGGCAGATCAACATCGCAGTGAAAGAATTTTTGATGTAGGTGACTAGGTATTTCTACGACTATAACCATACAAGAAAATGTCCCTCAAGCAAGCTAAGAAGGATAATAAATTATCACCAAAGTATTATGGTATGTACAAGGTTTTACAAAATACTCGTACTATGGCATACAAATTGGAGCTTCCTGCATCTTCTCAGGTGCACCCAGTTTTCCACGTTTCATGCTTAAAGAAGGTTATAGGTGAGAAGATAGTTAAAACAATATTTCCAAAACTTGATGAGGAAGGAAAAATCATATTGGAGCCTGAAGCAATCACAAAAATAAGAAATTGACAGCTATGAAATCAATCAATTTCAAAGTATCTCATCAAGTGGAAGAACTTATCGTTAAAGATTCCACATGGGAGAATGAAAATTTTATACAGAGCATCCAGAACTACTCAATCGTTGAGGACACCACTTTTTGAAGGAAAGGGGCATGTTAGGTCCCTATACTACTAGTGTAACCCCTTACTGTTATTAGTGAAACCCCCTTGTTGTATTATTGTGCCCATATAGTCCCCATATTATTATTATGCCCCATAGAAGCCCACTATTGTTATTGTTGTTCCCCTGCAATTTTATTGTTGATTGTATTGGGACCCCTTAGACTCGTATAGATAGAAAGGAGGTCTTTTCATTTGTATCATCAAAGAATTTTTCATTTGTGTAATGTAAAGGAGGCTTCCCCCTCGAAGACATTGATTTCTAAGTCCTTGATCTATCTTCTCTATCTTTTTGTGAGCTAGTTTCATAACATTTTATGTTAATTTCTAAAATTTATTATCCAATGTGTAAGAACAAAACAACTATTCTATCGCATAGAATAAAAAATAAGCCTCCACTTCCACTATAGGCTACTCCTGCATGTTGTCAGAAGGATAAGAAGACACAAACTATCGAATCGGGAAATTAGGGAACTAAAATTGGTCCTCCTCATTAATCTGATCAACCATAATCATATTTCCTTTTGAGTACAAAGCCCAAGATCACCTATACTCTTGTTGGTGAATCTTACATAATCGAAATCGAAACCCCTAAAACATTATTGCCTGAGGTTATTGAGCCTGACTTTCCTGAGGCAGATACTTTACTTCCTAAGGTTGTTGAACCCAAGGAACCTCAGTTTCCTTCACTTGTTGCTTCAGGCCCTTCCCCTTCTCTTCCTTTTTCTCAAAAAGAACCTCCAACCATATATATTAGACCCAATGGTGAACCTCTTCCATGCGGACTTGTGAGTATTGAATAGATCCCGCAAAAATAGCCTCATCAATCTACTCCTGTCCATTGGAGTGGACTTCATTTTATTAGACTGGTCCTCTTCCCCCTCTTCAAGCTTCGACACAAACTCTTTTACCTAATTCTTTGGATGTACTCATGATTTCTTATGGTAATCTTCATTAGGATTGTTAACCATGAATGGATCCGATTTGATCTCCCAATATGTTTCCACCACTATGGTTGAGTAATCAATTTTTTCTTCCCCATCCATGTTTGCAACATCACTAGAGGCACATATGTATGGTTTCCCTTTCGTCCCACCTGACTATCAATATTTATTTGGTACCTTATCTGGTGCAACCTCCAATCCTTGGACCACTCCCATGTCATCCATTTTGAGAATTCCATCTGGTACTTCTCTTATGAATGATACATAACTTTCTCCTTCTCCTCTGCCTACACCTACAATTAAACAATAGGTTGGCCCTTATGTTAGTGGGCAAGGTTATCTTTAATAGCCTAACTCTCCTTATGTGGGTTCCCTCCATCTGGATTGAAATTGCCTCCATCATCCCTTCCTCCTATGGAAGGGGGATAACTTGTTATTGGTATACCCTAGATTGGTTAGAATCCTCCTTATCCTGGAATGGCTTCAAGTTTTTGGAAACCAACTTTTCCCGTCCAACTTAATTCATTTTGGGACCGATTGTTGAATCCTCAACCTATGCCATCTTCATCTCAAATTCCTATCCATCCATCCATACCTCAACAAGTTCAAATACATGTAAGTTAACCTTCACAGGTTGTCGTTGCATCTCAACCTATTCCATCGGTATCTGGTACCCCTCAGGTTCCACTTACCTAGCCTTTACAAGGTACCTTACAGTTTCAACCACTTGGGAAAGGTACTCCTCAAATTCCGATAGGACATAATGTGTATAGTATGGCACGGTCCCAATCGAACCTACCTTATGTCGGGATGATGCAAAATATCGAAGGTCGACAGTATAGACCTTATCAAGGTATTCCTCAAGTGCCTTTTCAAGGCCAACATATCCAAAATCAACCATTTCAAACTTTGCAAGTTTATCCTAGTGTTGGTCCACAAGGTTAGACGTATGCTAGTTACTAGAATCCTCCTTATTGTGGTGCCCATGTGCCTCTTTATCAAAACCTTCCTTATCTGGGAATGCAAGTACCTATTTCTCAGGATATTCCTTCTTATCCAGGTTATCCTTCATCAAATTTCAATCGGGAATTACCCTTTGTGGAAACTCTCGAATTTCCATATTTAACTTACCTTACTAATGATCCCATCACTCATTCACCTTGGTGGTCAATATTTCCCACCAAATTTCCATCCAATATCCCAAAATTCAATGGGAATCTTGGATAAGAATCGTTGAATCATGTCATGATGTATCATCTATGGTGTTCTTCGAATTCCTTTAATGATGATTCCATCAGATTATGTCTTTTCTAATGTACTCTTATGAAAACCACAATTAAATGGTACAACGAGTTACCTAGAGCTTCGTTTCATGATTTTAGTTCCTTTGCTACCACCATCCTTATGCATTTCTAGTTACCCATCCGATACAAAACTGGAACAGAACTTCTGGCAAACTTCAAACAAAGTAAACCCACTTACAATTTAGATCACATTCATGAGTGGTGGCATCATTTCCGGTTGGTTAAGACCTATGTTCCGGATCAATTTCTAGCAGAATGGTTTATTAAATCCTTGTTTCCATCTATCGTAGATGATGTAGCTAAAGGCGGAGTCATGACTGAAGAGAAAGTAATTTCTCATGCTCAGTATTTGGAACTCATCTATGCCCAATTTGTCATGCTCTATGAAAAGATACCAGATGCTTCGATACCTTTGAAAGTTGTTCCTTCCACTCCTGGTAAAGGATCTAATGTTGCTGACGATATCATTGGTTTTGCCAGTTTGCAGACAGTGAGAAAACCATCTGGTAATGCTCTCACTATTTTTACCCAAATCTCTTCGTCTAATCCTCCTATGGCTTCTTCTTCCAAGATAAATGTTGTTTCATCTTAAAAAGGAAAATCTCAATAGCAACCAGGAAGCAAGAAGAAAGGAAAAGGTAAAAAGAAGAAATATTCTTCACCGCAGGGTAAAAAAAAAATCAGTCATTTGATGATAAACGTAATCCTCGTTACCAATGCTTGATCTACGATGAGGAGAAATTTACTCATGAATTTCCTCACCATGATGAATTGAATCAATTCTTGAAATATTCTACTCTCCCACTATGTTGACTGACCCTTTTCCAAATCTGGAGACCCATATGCTTGCTCGAGACCCAACCTCCTCTAACATAATTTTAATGCTCTCCTCCACGAAGCATAAATCTGATGTTATGGTGGCATTTCATAACAAGGACTATGATAATGTGAATCCTCCAAAAAGTTAGGATATTGATCAACCTTCTAGTTCGGTATCACCTCCATTTGATCCTCCTCCTCCCACGATTCCTACATAGTTGACTATTAAGCCTCGAAATGGTGTTGTTCATAAGTCTACTCAAAATTATAATGTAGTTGAGGACTTGGCTTAGTCTCCATCAGCGATGTTGACCCTCAAGTTGTTATAAAATTCCCCTGCCCAAAAATAACACTTTGATTTCAGTTATCGGATGTGTGGATCCATTGGATTCCAACCTAGTTATTTTTGGTCATGAAAAATATACTCCTTGCCTTCCAGCCCAATTGGCTTTTATCATTTAGATCATCATCCATGGTAAGAACATTCATCGCCTATTGTGGATGAGGGAGCCTCGACCTGCATTAGTCTATGTCTTGCTGGAGAGCGATTGGTTCACTGCAACTGATTCAGTCACCTATCACATTTAAGGATTTTGATGAGAGAACATATAAGCCTTGTGGTATTCCAAATTCCTTACAAGTAGAATTGGGGGGGTAATTTGTATCCATAGAAGTGGAATTTATTGTCAGACCTCTTGATTATAATCTTCTATTGGATTGTGCATGGGTTTATTCCAGGGCCACGGTTGTTTCGAATTATTTCTATATGATCACCCTTCCTTATAAGGGTGATATTGTGGCCATTTACCATCTCACCATTTTCACCTTTGATTCTCATGTTACTAGAAATGTCCCACTTGTATGGGAAACTCTACATTCCTATCAACATGTTGGGGTTGGATTGTTGAAGGATTCCTTGCTCATCGGAACCTTTTCGCTTCTACCTCCTCCTCTTCCCGACAGCTCATCTTCGGTTGCTTACATCAATATGATATCATATTCTACTTTCAAAGACGATCCATGGAGTTTACCAGATGAAACTAACATCCATATTTTTGGTGATCGATGTCACTTAGTCCTATTGAACTAAATTACGAATCTATCTATTCAGCTTGTGAGGCTCATACCTTTTCTTTGATCAATTGGGTTGATCTATCATTTGATTATGGCACGTATTTTGATCCATTCTTTCACATATTCTCTACCAATGAGAGCATCATGGAGTTCATGATGCCAGACAATACAATGTGGGATGATCATCATCATCGTTCCTCCTTACCAGATTCCATCGAGGATAATCTCAGTGATGTGTATCTACCTAATTTCATCGAATCTTTTACAAGTTTCATTTTTATCCACGAAGTCAATTCAGAGAAGAATCTCTCAAATATCGAAGAGACAATACCTCTTGATATCTATGTTAAACAGGGTATGATCGAAAATATACCCATTGGTGTATCTTGCTCTCTATCCGCGATCCAAAATTATAAAGCCCTCTTTCAGGATTCTTGTGATGTCTTTACCTATACTTATGAACAAATGCCAGGTATCAACCCAAATATCGTAGTGCCTAAGATTAAAACATATTATGATGCTAAACCATTATGGTAGTGCCTCCATCCGATCCATCCAAAGAAGGTTGTCAGGATAAAGAGTGAAGTTGAAAAAGTCCTTCATCTTGGTTTCATCTCCCCCATTCCTCTCACTTATTGGGTATCGAATATTGTCCATGTCATGAAGAAACGGGGGACAATCCATGTATGTGTCAATTATCAATATGTGAATTACACTTGTCCAAAGGATAATTACTCGACCCCATTCATCGACCAAATTGTTGATGACTGCACTGTTGTCAAATCTATTCGTTCATGGATGGTTTCTCTTAATATAATCAAATCAACAATCTCCCAGTGGATCAACCTAAGGCTACATTTATTTGTCCTTGGGGTACATTTGCCTATCGTAAACTCCCATTTGGTATGAAGAATGTTGGGGCCACATTTCAATGGGCAATGGATTACGCCTTTCATGATATTAAACATATCGTACAACCCTATTTCGATGATCTCCCTACTCATTCCAAGTATCAGAATGATCACCCGATGCATCTTAGGGTTATTTTACTACAATGTAGGCACTATAATATTCGACTGAATCCACACAAATGTGTGTTCTGAATTAGTTATGGTTGACTTCTCAATTTTTTTATTCAAAACATGGAATTCATATCGATCCTTTGAAAGTACATGTAATCATCAGCTTGCCTCCACCTTTTTCACTTATTCAATTACAACGACTTCAAGGAAAAGCTAACTTATTGCGACGTGTCGTCCCGAATTAGGCTGAGTTGACCAAAGGATTCACTCTCTTACTTAAGAAAGGGGTTCCCTTACATTAGGACAACATAGCTCTGAAAGTGTTTGATGCCCTAAAAGATGTTCTGATTTGGGCATCTCTATTATATCCCCTTGATTTCGAATGCAACTATTTCTTGTTTCTTACTGTTTCCATTTCTACTATATTAATGGCATTGGTCCAAGAAGACGATGTAGGGATAGAAAAACATGTTTACTATCTGAGTCAGAATCTCAATAATACTGAGATCAGGTATACCCATGTAGAAAAGTTGCCTTTGGCGGTCGTCTAAGCCATTCAGAGGTTTTGCCATTACATTTTGCTCCAGAAAACTATGATAGTTTTAGATTGCAACCCTATGACATAGATTTTGTCATGTCAATTGTTGGGGGGGTATACTCTAAATGGATAGTTATCCTGCAAGAGTTTGACCTAGAATTCATCAAATCCAATTTGAAGAAATCTTTAGTTTTCATTGAGCTCATACGCGACCTTCCTTCCCCTGATTTTGAATCAACATCTGATGATTCTATCCCTGATGAGTCATTGTTTTTTATTTCATCATTTGACCCTTGGTATGGAGACATTCATATTTATCTCCAAACCCATACTTTTCGGTATGATACCTCTTGCTTCAAGCAGCGACGTATTAGATACCAATCCAAGGATTACATCATCATTGGTGACACTATTTATAGACATGGTATTGATACAATTTTACGAAGGTGCCTCATGCATGAGGAGCCTGAGAAAGTCCTAAATGAATTCTACTCAGGAGCATGTGGTGCTCATTTATATAGCTATGCTACTGCGTAGAAGATATTATGCGCTGGTTACTTTGGGCCTACCATTTTTTGAGACTATATTCTCGTTGTCCAGAAGTGTCATGCATGCCAAATTTATGATCGTATTACCCTTGCTCTGCTCGATCCATTGCATCCCATTATAGCCATCGGACCATTTACTAAATTGGGTATCAAATTCATGACATGTAACCCTCACTCGGCTAGGGGGCATGGTTATATCATTTTCACAGTAGATTATTTTACTAAGTGGGTCGAGGCGCTGCCTACATTTAACAACACTAGCTAAAAAACTTCATACTTCTTTTTCAATCACGTTATCGTGCAGTTTGGTGTTCTGAAAGCCATAGTTATAGATCACAGAAATAATTTCCGGAATGATATGAAGACTGCACTAAATTCTAAGTTGGGAATCTCCCATGAAAGTTCCACTCCCTACTATCCTCAGGCTAATGGACAAGTTGAGGCTATCAATAAAGTTCTTAAAACTATCCTTCAACGTATGGTAGGGGTCCATAAATCAGATTGGCATCTACTCCTTTATGCTCCCTTTTGGGCTTACTGAACCTCAATAAGTAATGCTACTAGATTTGCACCCTTTTAGTTGGTGTATGGTCTAGAAGGAATCCTTCCAATCGAATGTGAGATTCCATCATTGAAACTAGTTACCGAACATCTTCCTATCACTTATGTTGCCAAGGATCACCTTTTACATCTACCCAATTAGATGAGACATGGCATGATGCCGCTATAGCTAATGAAGCTCATAAAAGACGTATAAAGGAGCAATACAACAAAAGTGTCAAGCCTTGTGTTTTCTCAGAAGGAGAACTTGTTCTTTTATATGACCAAGAATATAATAAGTTAGGCTCATGAAAGCTCTAACCTACGTGGTCAGGTCCATATATTGTCAAGCATGTCCTTGCGAAAGGGGCCTATGAGTTTGTTGATTTCGATGGGATTCCACTAGCGCAGCCTAGGAATGGGTTGTACCTTAAAAAATAATATGTTTGATCTCATGCATAGTAACACTGTGTACATACTATCTATAGTTATGTTGAGTTTGTTTGTGGTGTGTCTCTTTAGTGTTTCCTAAGTTTTTTATTGATTCCTTTTACATTTGGTTTGTAGATGTTGGCATCCCTTGAACCATATTTTGGTTATGATAATGGTACTAGTCGTAGTACTCAAAACCTATCCTCCGTAGCATTGGCTATCTTTGCTCCAAGTGATGAGTTAGTGAGTCTACAAGGGATTTGTATTGGTCACTCTACCAACAATATCACTGAGTATATCACAGTGATCGAGCTACAGCCTTATGTTATTTCACATGGTATCCGTCATTTAGTCATCAGACTTGACTCACAACTCATGGTACTACAACTTTCTAATATTTATTTAGTTAGAATTCCTACCATATTCCGTATGTTTTTAAGGTTTCACCTTCTAGAAATACATTTCAATTTCATACAATATGAACACATTTCTATAAATTTGAATCCATTCATAGGTGTGCTTACTAATCATGTTTTAGATAGACATTTGCAATGAATGTAAATAGATTGCACTACACATCCATCCTTGAAACTACAATAAGAACATGGAAACACTGAAGAATATATATATATATATATATATATATATATATATATATATATATATATATTATATAATATATATATATATATAATATAGATATATATATATATAAAGTTTGGTTTTACAAAGTTTGTGACTGAGATACATATGGCCGCATGGCCCATATACAAAATTACATGCAAATATCTAAGTAGACTAATCAAAATGCTCATCATAACAAGTCATTTCAAGAGCTATATTGAGAAGTATTTGACCAATACGGCTAGGGACTCCGATGGTGTTTTGTTGAAGTCACAATGGAACCTATTCGATCGTGGTCTAATCTATCCTGTGAGTTAACCCCTCCATGTCACGCTCCACCTCAGTTAGGATATCAGGTACATTTATATCTTGTAGCGCATCTCATCCTACTGCAACAAGATTTGTTGGTTCTACTCTTGCTTGTGGTTTTTCTCTTGCATGACAGAGATATGAAGCACCTATCAGTCTAACAGGCCTAATATCTGCATGAAAATCAATAGTTTAAGTCTCGGAAACATCACAAACACAAAAAAATGTAAAACTTTCAAAAATTAAAATGGTCAAAATATCTTACCTATAACCTCCCATTTCTCACCCTCAGGAAGTACGAGCTCAGGGTCATCACAGAAGTCTGTCCCTGCATACGGATAATCATTTACCATAATGAATTGTTTACGCAACCATCCAAAGAAGGTTGTTGAGAAGATGACTGTCGATGGACTTGCATGTCATGACATATGATCTATCACATCCTCATTCATGGTACCCTTGGATCAACAAACTCAAGTGAAATCTATTGAGGTTGAAGTAGTGGAATTCGTATTGGGAAAAAGATTCTAAGTTGGAATTGTATCCAAAGTTTTTCAAATTCTCCTCTCTTGCTTTAGTAAGTTGTTCTTTCATATTGACCAATACCCCCTCACTCTAGTTGAATATTTTTGGCTCTAAGCACTCCACACCATAATGCATGTATGATCTGTTGGCCACAGGTAATGTTGAGATACCCATCAATTTGGAAATAGTGAACGAGACCATTCTTAAGGGAAAATTGGTTACATATTTTATACTGATATTTCCATCTCTAATTGGTTTGTATCGAGGTTTGTAGTAAGTAATGATTTAGTATTTCATTGTTTATCCACCCCTTCTCCTACCTAGGAGAAAGATGGGGGCTCCCCTCCTAGATAAACTGGTCAGAAAGTATATATCCTCTACTATGATCCCAAGAAGATGCTCTCCAAATCAAAATGCATGTGCTTGCACATCCCATGCATGAACAAGTTATTCTAGTAGCTCCATTTGTTGCCTCATAATAGGAATCCATAATAATTTCAACAATCCACAATCCTTTTAAAGCGTCTGGATGGTAGCAGGATCATTAGTTCCATTTAAATCATGTTATTTGTGTTCTCTTTCCCTCTAGATGAAAGCCATTTTATGCTAATGAAGACCTAAAACATTAAAGGGAGACTCATTAGGATCATTTCCACACAACAAAACTAAGAAAATTTGAAGGGAAACTAAAAAAAAAATTGATATTTTCACCCTATGCACCCCAAGGAAGAAGATAGAGCATTTCACCCCTCTACAGTGTATCTTGACTTAGGTACAATGCAGTTTTCAACTCCTTAGGCTTGTGTTGGTGCTAGGGTGAGTTTTTAGAACCCCAGGGCCTCAAAAACACCAAAAAAGTGCATGATATCATAAAATGGGACCATGAATTGAAAGAGAAAGGTCTTAGCTTATCCCTAGAAGTGATGGCACCTGCAAAAATCCATTATATTGAGCACAATTAGCTTCAAAAGATCGAGGGAAAAAACTACTCAGAACTCTCACTGTTGAAGGTAAATGTGAAATGGTAAATATGAATAGTCATTTTGGATATTTATGGTTATTTATTCCATTATTTTATTTACATTTAATGTTTTGATTTAATAAAACCCTATTTTTACCATGAAACATGTATGTTTAATCCTTTTTGTGATGTCTTGAGTAGGTCGAAAACTATTTGACGGATTTTGCTATTTGACGAAGTCTTCTTTTAGCTCTTTTCATACTCCCAAAATATGAAAAGATTATGGATCACTTGTCTTTTTGAACTCGTAAAAGTAAATGAAAAGACATATACTCAGTATAAGTTTAACCCTTTTTCGGACTGAGATAGACTAATTAGAAAAAAGGAATACCTTAGTCGAACATGGCTAACAGGTTCTCTTGGGTTTTATTTTTTGCCTTTTCAGACCTAAGGGACTATCTATGAAAAGGAACATCTGGAGTTTTCTTTTCTGCCCCTTTTTAAAACTCTCTAAACATGAAAAATATGTCGAGTTATACCTTTGTTGGACTTGTTAAAACATCAAACAACGATGGAATCGTCATTCATGACGGGACTGAACCACTCCTTCTCTGGGTTCATTAAATATTCTCAGAGGGATTCATCTGAAGTATGGAATTACAGATCAATCATATGTTATCCTGCTCAATATTGTTAAAAAATAAAGAGGTATTGACCAGTATGGTTGCGGAATTGGGAAAACAGGGTACTCCATTTTGCTAATGGCAACAAGTCTCTCTTGAACACGAAACTCTTCCACTTCATATTTATGGCTTTTGGGTTGGGAAATATGTTTTTCTTCTGATTTATCATACATTTTCAAAGCCTTTGCTTTTGGTTTTGGGTCAATGCTTCCAACTCCATTCAATGTAGTTGTTATGTTTAAGAGAATCGATTCATTCAATATTTGTTAAAATAATCTTAATCCTTAATTCCATGTTTTCCTTTCCTGATCTAATTCTGTATAAAAATCATTCTAATAATTTTCTCTCAAATCATCATACCAATTTCGTGTCATTAATTGGGGATACATCAAGGCCCTCTTCTGATGGGTCGCTTCCTGTCGACATCATCTCATTATCCAAAAAGTTGACTTAGAAACACCCTTTGGTACCCTGGTGCTTGCATACATCAATGGAAATTTTCCTCGCTCTCGGTGACAGGTTTTCATCATTGGCCTTCGACTGAAAGATTCTGTGTGGTGTCTGATATCAACTCATTTATTCACACCATTCAAATTGTACTAGAGTACCTTGAGAACCATTAACATCATCGGTGGTTTCTCTCATGTTTGTTAATAGATTACATCATTGGCCAGTAATTATATGGTGCCTACCATGTCTGACTCCATCTCATTGATTCTCATGGTTAGAATTGTACATTGGTTGGTTGTGTGAACGAGATAGAAAATCTTAGATCTAGTCTCATCCATTTGGGTTGTGATTTCAGGAGTAATACAAGATCACAATCTATGGTGGCTACGATCATATAGGCATTCAGCCAGTCATGGGTCCACCATCAGTCATCTGTGGACATGTATTTTTTAATTGTACATGTAATGATTAGCTTATGTGTTGAGTATGGGTATGCCTCCCTCAACAAAGATACCATGATGTAAATTTATTGTAACAGGTAATGATCTCGTCGATTGTTCTTGATCCCGACTTGTCACAATGTAAATCACTTCAGTAATTAGCTATCATTTATGACTTTTTGCTTTAGGGGAATCTGTTATAGGCCATTTTGTCACATATGGTCAATAAGCCTTCAACTGGATCAATCAACATCCTTTGACCTCCTTTTCATCATCCTTACACAAAGCCTTAAGCATGACTCATTCTTATCCCTGATTTTCTATCTAAAAACAACTTGTTTTAGTGATTTTAAGGACCAATGCTCCCTGGCCTCCTATTGAACAACGATAACAATCAAGTTGCTCCTTTGTGGATTGCATTGATAACCTACAGGTTGCTCCTCTATGCACTTGCATTGGTTCTAGAAATTAAGGAAAAATGGAGAGAATCATGAAGCCTCTTCTTCCAAAAGCTTCTAGGATTTGTTGTAACCATTTACCTCAAATAAATTCTTGAATCCTATCTTATCCTACCTTGGATTTTTCATCCCTTATCCCTTGATCTCATCTTCCCATCAAGAGTGGATCATAAGCCCTAATTGGTAAAAGGATAAGAATTCATGAATTACCTCCTTCACCTATATATTTACTACCATCCATAAGCGAGGGGTTGGATTTTGGAGAGTGATTCTACCCTTATGTTGTTGATGTGATAGAATCTTCCCATGTGTTAGGGTGATTATAGGTGCACTTTGTGACAAGGAAAATGACTAGTCAACTTCGAGGAGCTCTTTTATAGGATCAACACCTATTTTTGGTTGTAACTCGCTCCATTTCTATTAATGCAAAGAGTTCTTTGTTTTCCTATATATGATGTTATGGTTTCATATATTTCAATATCATGTTGATCTATTGAATATAGTGATTAGATGATGATGCATAGATTATGTGGATTGTTGGCTTGTGTTATTTGACTGTGCAAGTTCTAATAATAGCATTTTGAGCATTTAAGCCAAGGAAGGAGCGAAGCATACTACGCATCCCAGGTAGGCTTCATCCTGTTATCTTTTTACTTTAAGAAAAACATTAGTGCATTTGTCTTTATGTTGTTCTAGGTCAGTCCACTAGGCCTAGGGAAGATACTTTTGTCTGCAGTCGTAGATTCTGCATAACACAAAGTTATCACCTCCCCAAAATACAAATTCATCTCAAAAAATAATTGATATACTTTGGGAAATGGTTGAGATTCTTACCGCTTGTTGTTTTGATCATTGATTTTTTGTTTTCCTCAAATCTGGGCACTAGTATTAATTGTGGACAAAATTGTGCATTTCCAACATATTTGTAGGTTTTAACACTGTACATAAATTACATGTAGACGAATTCTAAAAAGAGAAAATAAAAAATGATGAGAATATAAAAAAAATACACAAATATTTTCCCCTGGATACCAAAACCGGGACTACTGGATTGATTTTTCATTATGTTCCTTTCAATGTTACAATACATACATATACATGTTGAAGCTTCATAAACCCCACTCCATTAACCCTAGATTAGAACATAACTGTAGTTCCCTTGACCAAATCTACAAAATACCATGGGCAGAAAACCTTCATGCCCAAAACCATGTGCGAATCCCATCCGCAAAACCATATGTAGGTTCACCCACTTAATATAGGGTCTTGTTGAGGCCTCGAAAATTGTTGCTTCAACAAAGGGGGAAAACCACCGGGTCCAGACCTTAAGACCACTCCTTTTCTATTTAAGTAGTGGCTCCAATTGGTTCAATTAGGTCTAGTTACCTTCTCCCAACCCCTATCAGCTTTAAATATATCTCTAATTTCTAATACTAGGGCCATCAGATCAATTATTTGAGCTGATTAGGCAAGAAGAATGATCCTTAAGTTTTTTTTGTGGAACAACCAAACCAATCTAAATTTTTTCCTCAAAAGAGAACTTCTAGAAATGTAGAATTAATCTAAATGCAAACTAATTTTAAAATGCAAGAAAAAAGAACTAAATCCTAATCTTATCTCAATTAGGGAGATATAGATCTAGCCCAACTGAGAGCAAGATATTTAAATGATTTGAGATTTAAATATGTTTGGCTTATAATGAATATCAAGCTAATGAAATATTTCAATTAACTGACATTATGAATACTAAAACATATTTTAGTCAGAGACCTCTTAATTGAAATAATTAACTGATAAAATTTAGGAAGTAGTTCACAAAATGATATTGATTGTTAAATCAATAATTTGAATAATTAAACAAGAATATGAGAAAATAGTTCACAGCATATCATTATTTGTTAAATCGATTTTGAAAGATAGATTTCTAAGTAAATAGTTACTCATAAATCAAAATTCAACACATAAGAGAAGAGATAAATATTAACATATGATTGAGACAAATTACTCATATCGACAATAGTGCAAAAATATGAATAAAATGACACATTTCTGCCATTATAAAATGAAACTAGTATTTAAAACAATAGTATTAAAAATACCAATTTATTAAATGCATTTCTCTGGCTCTGGTCTCCCACAATGTTTTACAACACTTGAACTTATTCTTTTAAAACTAGAGTTGTAATAGTACGAACTTTGCCCATCAAAACATAATTCAGAGTGCAAAAGAAAAATCCTCAATAATCCTTCAGATCTGATTTTTCTCCTCTAACCTACAAATCTATATCCATTATACAATAGTGCCTTCAAGAATTCGTGAATTGCAGAGAAGAGTAGAAATACCATGTAATAAGCAATCTAAAAAGATAAATTCACTATTTATTTATGAACAAAACAGAGGCGCAAAGATAGAAATACCATATCCACATTGCTCAGCACATAGAAGAAATAGCAACAGTTTAGTCTTTCTCACAAATATGATTCTAGGAGTATAGTAGTGCAGCTTCTCAAAATTCTTTATGAAAATTCCTAAACAATGTTCCAATGGTTCTATTGAGAAAAGGATGAAAGTACAATAGTGCGAGATTTCGTAAGCCTTTTCTCATAAAATTTAGTACCTTTATTTCATACAAGTAATCTGAAATAGTAGAAAACAACTGAATGTATTGTGCAGAGCATTGAGGGCATTTAAACAAATCCCTTCAATACATTTAAAGAAAAACAATTTTTGGTAGCCATGTTCTGGATGTGATTTGTTGTCTTCATCAACTTTGTTTGCTCCATCAGATTATCTAGATGCTTGTCAGTATGTTTGAACTGAACTGATGCTTATCAGTACAACTATCCTATTCTGTCATGAACCTAAACACGAAAATAGGAACTGATAAGTAAAAATTAATGAGACTGATAAGCAAGTTTTATTTGAAACAAATCAATTTTGCAGGAAATCAGGAAAAATGTAGAGTCATAATAAATTCCAAACACAAACATCATGGAGAGTAATGTGGAGCAAGGTATGTGGTAAGAAAATTTGGAATTTTACGGTCTTTCGCAAAATCACAATCGCTTTTAGACAAGATCGAGGGAAGAACTTTGAATAATCGCAATCATTTTAAGGCCTAGAGTATTTCAAATACAATCGCAATCGCTGAAAGGTGGATGGATAACGGCTCTTTTGAGGGGGTCGGAAGGTGGTAAGTGGTTTTTCAAGGGGGGAGTCTGAAATAATAGAGGAGTGACACGTAGAGATAGGGCTTAGACAGGAAAACCACTTTTCGGACCTCCCCTGTGAGAAACTTAAAATTGAGCGTAGGGGGGACAGAAACCATTATATGTCGTTGATTTGAGTGAATAGATCTGGGCTGTTCATTTTTGTAGATAAGTCTCGCTTTGGTTATATAGCAATTGGCTTTCGGAGAGGAGGTACACATGATATATTTTAAGTCCAAAAAGACTTGCGATTTGCGATGGGCGGGGTGACGTGGCTGTGATATGACGAATGACGTCATGTTATGATGTGGCGGGTGATATGGCAAATGACATGGTGGGTGATGTGGCAATGATTTCGCCACTAACGTGGAGGATGACATGGATCTATCATCATATCACTATCGTAATGAAATCTCATATTGGAATCGCACTTGGCATAAGGCTTGAATCTTTGGAACTTTGCGATTTGCGTGAATGGGATATTTTAATGAATTGCATTGAATAATATTTGCGGATTCGGGCTTAGTTGCAATCAAAATTCGGTTAAGGCAGGAGGTAGGAGGCAGGACTTTTGGAGATTGTGATAGCCACGGACACGATATTTTAATTAATTAAAGTGTATAATCCCGTTGGGTCTTAGGCTTATATCGCAATTGAGAAAGGGAGCGAAGTATGGACTTTGGAACTTTTGCGATAGCCTACGAACGCAGGATTTTATGGATTGGCATGTATTTTCCCGTCAAGTCTAGGCTTATATTGCAATCGTAATAGGTAGTAGGCAGGTCTTTAATCTTTGAAACTTTTGCGATAGTCGCAGATGCGGTGAATTTATGAATTGCAATGGATAATGTCGTTGGGTTTCAGGATTATATTGCAACCGCAATCGACGATGTGTAGTAGGGTTTGGCCTTAAGCCTTTGGATCTTGTGATAGTTAGAGACGTGGGTTTTTTATGAACTGCATTAACTCCACCATCAGGTTCGTTATCATATCGCAATCGTAAAGGGAATGAGAGAAGGGGAATGCCTTTAGAATTTTTGCGATTCGGGATTTTTTATGAGTCATAGTTTATAAACATAAAACCTTTGGGAATTAAAACTCTGATTATTTTGTTTTTTTATTTTATTAAATAACCCATATTTTTCAATACTTAAGGTTTTTGAAGCCTAAGTATAGTTTTGGTCTCGGGGTCTATTAAAATTTGGTCTTTTGGATAATCAAGGTTTAATACTTGGGTTTTAATTAAAATCCTAAGTATTAAATTTTGGTTATAGTTATTTATTAACAATTTTTATGTTGATTTCTTAAAATTAAAGGGTCCCTATTTTAATATAATAAATTTCATAAGAAATTTATAATACATTAAATGGGGGTTGTTGAAGAGCACAACAATTGGTGATTCACTGGAAGAACCAAATATCTCTGATAAATGAAATTGTCAAAAAATTCAGTAAAAATAATCTAAGAAGTGGAAACTACTTTTTGAAACATTTAGATAAATAAAATTACTCTAACTATAAAACTCATTAAATTGCAATCTCTTTTTAAAAAACCTTTTTGTGAATGAAAAACACTTATTTACTTATATCAATCATTAACCAGTTTATAAAAATAAAGTAAGGGGTATTTTACGACTTAGCTTATAATGTACTCGTTCATCATAGGTAGAGCCACTGCTGCCAGCAAGCGTTCATAGCCTCGACAGGATTACCTTTTAACCAACAACAATCCAGTGTCTCATCCATTTAATAGTGCAAAATTTAGAGGTAAATTTTATTTTTCTTTTATTTTCTTTGTTGATGCTAAAAAGCCATTGTCCTGGTTTGGTGGCCAGATAACGAAAATGTCATTCATCGGTAAGAATTAGATTGAACAAGATGACCCGTGATGAGACCCCTTGTCTTATAATTAAAAATCGTAAGCCATTACCCTAATTTCAAGTTCAGTGTGGTAATTTCAGTTTAATTGGTTCCCTATGAACATGTTAAGCAGAGTCATGATGAGACCTCTTATCTTTTTACATTTATTATATTTTAGAATTACACTCTAAAAAATCCATTTTTAATGGATGGGTAGGACTATTGACTCCTTAAGGGTTTTGGATGAAAAATCTGAGTTGAAAGTTTTTAGTTGTAAGGAAACCTTTACTTTTTATGGCTAACCTTTTTGACTAAAACTAGAGTAAAAGATTATAATTTTTTAGGTTTTTTAAAGCTTTTACAACTTAATGGAAAATATTTTCAGAGTTATATAATTTTAATCAAATTTTCAATTTTGGTAACCACTTCTTAAAATTCCTACCTTCAAAATGAAAAAATAAAAATAAATTCAAGAGATGTTTGAAAAGTCAATAGAGTAATATTTAACATTGTATTAACAAAATCTATAAAAGGAAAATAAATTGCAGCAGAATGTATAATGGAAGTGATTTTACAGATTTCGTCTTTTTCTTCTTCTTCTTTTTTGTATTAAAATTCCTAAGAAAAAAATTTCTTTGAGATGAGCCCATTTACAGGGAGAGAATATCTCTTTCCTGATAAATCTTGAAGTATAAATGTAGATGGGCTCATATGTTCAACGATCTGAAATGGACCAAGCCATAATTTTTTAAATTTGATATGTTTCCCTTTTTCTTCGTATTCTTTGTCCCACTTGAGAACTAGATCTCCAACTTGGAAGGATCTTTGTGTCACTGAACTTGCATCAAAATAATATTTCACCATCTGTTGATGTTTGGTGTGTGTGTGTGTGAGAGTTTTTCCTTTTCCCTTTCTTCTTCTAGTTTTAGGATTTGTGAATGTCTTAATTGGAAGGAAGAAGAAGGTGTTTCTTCAATAAACTGAACTAGGGCTAATGAAGGAAGAGCTAAATGTGATGGAATGATGGCTTCATTCCCATAGACTAGGTTAAATGGAGAATTTCCTATAGAGGCCTTCTGAGTTATCCTATCAACCCATAGAGAAAATATTAAAGATTTGTTTCAATTTCTTTGATTTTTATCTACAATTTTTTTATTATTCTAAGGAGATTCTTATTAGTGGATTTTGCCAAACCATTTCCCTGGGAATAGTAATTAGTAGAATATTTGAGTTTAAAGCCTCTTCTATTTGCAAATTCAATCATACTGGTACTCAAAAAATAAGATGCAGTATCAAATATAAGTGCAAAAGGCAAACCAAATCTCGTAATGATAAATTCATCAATAAATTCAATTACAGATTCAGAATTGACTACCTTTAGTGGAATTGCTTCCACCCACTTAGTGAAGTAATCTTTAGCAGTCAGAATATATCTATGTTGTTTATAATAATGAGGAACGATCTCACCTATGATATCCAATCCCCATTGTTCGAAAGATTGTTTGATGTTGATTGGCTACAGAGTTAAGGCTAGTTTTCGTTGTCTTCCAGAAGCAGTTTGGCATGTTTTTCATTTTCTTATGTAGGCATGAGTATCTTTGAAGAGAGTAGGAAAGTAATATCTAGCATGTAATATTTTGTGTGCAGTAGTATCTCCTCCAAAGTGTCCACCTGTTGGTCCATCATGAAGTTCCTACAAAATTGTTTGTGCTTCATATTTTCCAAGGCATATTAATAATATGGAATCATAGTTTCTCCTAAATAACACATTATCAACAATCTCATAATGACTTGCTTTTAATCGTAAAGCTCTTTTTCTTTTATAATTGAGTTCAGGAGGAGCATATCCATCTTTCAGATAAAAAATTAAATCAGCATATTAGGACTTAGCATCAATTACACTCACCTCGGAAATGTGTTCATTGTTACATGTGTCCCCTTAGGTTGGTATGTTGGATTCTCTTGTAAACAGCTTGTAGAAACCTTTCCCTCTGACAATTTTGGCTGGTTTAATTTCAATATTGTACTCCTACAGAGCTGTTACCCGAATTTCTCTCTTTTCTCCTAATTCTTTCTACATTAGTAATTGTCTCACTATTTGGAATGGGACTATTACTTTCATGTGTGTTTTTAAAAGAAAAGTTCTAAAATGCTTTACAGACTTATATACAACAAATGCCTATTTTTCTACTTCTAAATAATTCAATTCAGCACCTTGAAAATTTGAACTAAAAAAAGAGATGGGTGCTTCCATTTTCTGATTATTAATTTGTGTCAAAACAACAACATAAGATTTTAAAGAAGCAAAGGTATATAAGATGAAATGATCAGAGAAATTCAGAGTATTTAAAGAAGGGGCATTGATAATTACCTGTTTCATTAAATCGAATGCTTTGTTTTCATTATGGACCCATTTAAAAACTACATCTTTCTTAATCACTTGTTGTAATGGAAAAATAATTTGTGAGAAATAAGGGACAAACCTTTTGACAAAATTGATCTGTCCAAGAAATGATTGCATGTTTTTTTTGTCATATGGTGGAGAAATTTCTGAAATTTCTTTTATTCTATCAAGGTCAATGTAAATTTCATTTTTGACACAATGAATCCTAAAATTTTCCCTTCAGTAAAAGCGAAAAAAGACTTTTCCAAGTTTAATGAAATACCATATTTTATATAGCATTAAAAATTTTGTTTTAAGTCTTGCAAGTGACTATTTTTGTTCTTTGAATAAACAGTAATGTCATCTAGATAAACAACAACTGTTTTAATTAACATACCTTTGAAATTTATATCCATGGCTCGTTGGAAAGTGGCCCCTACATTTATTAAACCGAATGGCATTTTTTGGTAGGGATAAGTTCCCCATTTGGTTCTTGAAGTAGTCTTTAGCCTATCATCTAGGTGGACCACGATTTGATTTTTTCATGAGAAACCATGAAGGAAAGACATAAGTTCAGAACCAGCAATTGATCGTAAAATTTGTTCCATAGTGGGTAGTAAGAAATTATCCTTTTGACCAACCTTATTAAGATTCCTAAAATCTATACAAATGTGGATATCATTGTTTTTCTTCCTAACAGGTACCAAGTTGGAAACCCATCTTGAATGCCTAAGAGGAAAAATGATTTTAGCCTTAACGAGTTTATTCAATTCTATTTTGATTTGATTTTTTTTAGTTCGAATGAATTTTCCTTAATTTTTGTTGGATAGGTTTATCATTATATGTCATCAAAATTGTATGTTGAATGATGGAAGTGTCAAATGTTTTGAGATCTTTGTAACTTTAAGCAAATGCATCCTTATATTTTTTTAACAAATGAATGAAGGGTAATCTTTCTTCAGATGAGACACCATGTCCTAAATTGATGTTATGAAGTTTAAGATCTGTCCCAAGGTTTATTAATTCAAATCTCAAAGTTGAACTTTGTAGTTTTGAATTAGTAACTCTTTTAAATCTATCTTTTAAATCATAGATATCCTCAAGTTTAACTACAGATTTGGGTAAAGGATTATCCTCAATTTTCTATTTTAATTGATTTTCGTGTTCATCTTCATCAATTATTTGGTCACGTATGAGTCTTCAAAAGTTAAGAAGCTTAAAATGTCTTCATCATCATTAAATACCCACCAATTGGTGGTATTATCGGGAATGGGTGGCCTAAAGATTAATTCTATAGAAAATCTACCTGGACTGTAATATTTGGATGGGATCCATTTTGATGCAATGTTAGCAAGAAGGTTAGCGCTGGCATTCTAAATCCTATGAATAGCATAAATGTTAAACGTTAAAAAGTGTGAAGTGAGAGACTGAACCAAACACTGATAATGCTTCAAGTGTGTAGAGATATAATGCATCATGTTTCTTACTTTTTTATCTACAATTTATGAAACTCCATAAACTTGAAGGTCTTTAACGTCAAGGTTAATTGCTTTATACATATCTTGGACCAATGCTTCATATTCTACAATATTATTTGTGTATTCAAATTCCAAATTGCAAGTCAACATTGTCTTCACACCTTCGAGATTAATCAATATGCAACCTGCTCCTGCACCATCACTTGATTTCGACCCATCAAAATTCAATGTCCAGAATAAAGAAATAACTAATGGTTTTTCTAACATATTTACACGTCTAGAAAATTATGTCTGTGAAAACTTTTCAATTTGAGAAGTTACAGAATTACTCAGAAATGGTGACGTTTGTGCTTTAAAATTATCAAAAAATGATTCAGTAGAGTAGTTTCCAAGAATGTTGTTATTAAATGCTACTGCCTCATTTTCACCTTCGAAATTTGTTACTAAATGTTTCATGTGTTTTTCTTGGTTGATTCTTATTTGATTCAGCTTTCCATTAAATGGGATCCATAAGTGAGACCAATCAATGGAAAGATAATCGTGTAGTTTTTCTGACCAATCTCTGCTAAGAATTAAACCGTAGAAATATAGGATATCAGCAACAAGTATATCAATTATTTGACAAACTTCAGGATTCAAAGATAATCTAATAAGAACTGAATTCATTTCTCATATGACTTTGAATTTTGTCCTATCGATTTGAACAATGTGAACTACAGTTTTCTGGGGTGACATGTTTAATTTCAGAAAAATTGAATACGGCATGATATTCGAAGAAGCCCCTGAATCTACTAAGAAATTATGTACATTTTTGTTAAATATTTCAAAAGTCAAAAGAAAAGGAGGGGTATGTTAGTTAGACTTTTCACCTATCAAAATAGCATCAAAGGAATTGAATAATGAATGACCAGGAGGTTTATCGATTCTATTAGAAGATTTGGATACCACAACGGCAGGAAGACGAGAAGTAGCTACTGCGTTCAATTATTTTGAAGTGGAAATTTATGTTGTTTTTTGAGTTTAGTGAGTTCGTGAAGGGAAATGTTTGCTTTTATTTTCTTCATATCCTCAACTATATTGTACTCAATAGTATCTGAAACTACTAAGGTTCTGCGTGAAGATGGAGAATTGGATGAAGATGGAATTACTTGGGGGGAAGTGGAAGTGGATTTTTTAACATCAGCTTTATCTTTAATAGTGGAAGTTGAAGGTTTCTATTTTTGAATTGGTTGTATAGGATCAACTGGACCTTTACTTCTTGTGCTAACAAGTAATGCTTCATATTCATTTTCACTCTCAGAAATAGGAAGAATAAAATCCAACATTCCATTTAACTCAACTATTTTTTCCTCTTGGGATTCATCAGCATAAAATGTTGCTTCTTCATCATCAGTTTCTACATTAGAGATCGTGTTTGGAGGTTGTGAATTAGGTGGTTGATTTATTCTGAATGGTCTAAAATTGTTTTTGGAAGAAGATTCAACTACTTGTTTTTTTATCTCTACCATCTCGTTAGATAGATTTTTAAGGACTTGTTGTAAGTCTTCAAGAGAAAAGGGATCTTTAGGTGCTTTCTTTTTAGCTTCATCCTTAAATGTAACTCTTTTTAAAAAAAATTCTTCCTAATCTTTTTTCTTTTCTAGTGCATTTATCCCCTTCTCTACAGACACAGCTTCTTGATGTTTTCTACCAAGGTATTTTTATTAGCTCTATCTACAAAAATGGTTATGTTAGAAGGAAGAGATGAAATATACCATTCAATTTGTACATTGACACCAAGTCTAGAAGTAGCTAGGATTTTATTTAATAATTTGTTAAATCTAGAATTGAAATCTTTTATCTTTTCCCCTGAATTGGTTTTTAAATCTGAAAGGTCATTGATCAGAGATGTCGTTGAGCGATCATCACCAAATTTAGTCAAAAATAGTTCTTCAAAAATATCCCAACTAGTAATAGAATTGGCTAGGATCCTGTAAGAGTGCATGGGAATAGTTAACAACAACGTCATCTTCATATACCTCATTAAGATTGATGGTTAACATATAATTATGAAGGTTCTCTTCAGCAGGTAACCCGTCATCTGGATTGAATTTGGGAAGCCATCTTTCAGGATGTTTTGGTAGAGGATGAAGTGGTGTTGGCATTTGAACAACTCCTGGTTTGGACCATGGTCTAGCTGTCGTTGTAACAGTTGGGGAGGTGGATGTGATGAAAGAAGAAATGGTAGTTGTAATAGCATTTCTTGAGGTAGCACTAGTTGTTTGTGTAGAGGAAATAGAAATAGATGAAGTGATTGGTAGAGAGAAAGGAAATGAAAAAAAAAAAGAAATGGAGATGTTGATGAATGAGAGAATGAGGTAATCTCACTAGTAGATGTTTGGGAATCTAATGTAGCAGCTTTCATTCAATTGGATTGAAGTGGAAATTCAAATGGCGAGATGCCGATTTTTGCACTACGGGACTGAGTTAAAACACCAGTTCCTTAAAAAATAGAATTTATACTTCCTTCAAAAACTTCGGATGATTCATACTTTTCTGCTAAAATGGAGGCGTCTTCCAATTTCTTTATCAAAACTATAATTTCTGGTGATTCTGGAGTAAAATATTAAGGGATTACCTCAGTAAGTATTCTAGGAGACTTGGGAGGTGACTATATAACTCTTGATCTGAAAGTAGGAGATTTTGGAGGGGATCTAGAAGTTGTAGGAGATTTGGAGGGGGAATGACTCTTGGAATGGCATTTTATTTTTGGATTGGACTTACTTACTATTCATACTCTGCATGCCCTCCTTCTAGTGCCAAAAATTTTGAGGCCTCAAAAATTGTTTCTTCAACACAAGGGGAAAACCACCTGGTCCGGACCTTAAGACAACTCCTTTTTTGTTTAAGTAGTGGCTCCAACTGGTTCAATTAGGTCCACTTACCTTCTCCCAGCCACGATCATCTTTAAATATATCTCTAATTGCTAATAGCTAGGGCCATCAGATCAATTCTTTGAGATAATCAGGCAAGAAGAATGATCCTTAATTATTTTTGTGGAACAACCAAACCAATATAAAGGTTTTCCTCAAACGAGGACTTCTAGAAATGTAGAATTAATCTAAATGCAAAATAATTATAAAATGCAAGAAAAAGGAAATAAATCCTAATCCTATCTCAATTAGGCAGATATAGATCTAACCCAACTGAGAGCGAAATATTTAAAATATTTGGGATTTAAATATGTTTGGATTATAATGAATATCAAGCTAACGAAATAGTTCATTTAACTGACATTATGAATAACAAAACATATTCTATTTAGAGACCTCTTAATTAAAATAATCAACTGATAACATTTAGGAAGTATTTCACATAAATCAATAATTTGAATAATTAAACAAGAATATGAGGAAATAGTTTGCATCATATCATTATTTGTTAAATCGATTTTGAAAGATAGATTTCTGAGTAAATAGTTACTCATAAATCAAAATTCAACACATAAGAACAGAGATAAATAATAACATATGATTGAGACAAATTACTCATACCAAAAATAGTGCACAAATATGAATAAAAAGACACATTTCTTCCATTATAAAATGAAACTAGTATTCAAAACAATAGTATTAAAAATACCAATTTATTAAATGCATTTATCTGGCTCTCGTCTCCAATAGTCTTTTATAATGCTTGAACTTCTTCTTTTAAAAGTAGATTTGTAATAGTAGGAACTCTGCCCATCAAAACATAATTCAAAGTGCAAAAGGAAAATCCTCAATAATCCTTCAGATCTGAGTTTTCTCCTCTAACCTAAAACTCTAAATCCTTTATAAAATAGTGCCTTCAATAATTCGTGAATTGCAGAGAAGAGTAGAAATACCATGTAGTAAGAAATCTGAAAAGATAAATTCACTATTTATTTATGAACAAAACAGAGGCACAAAGATAGAAATACCATATGCACGTTTCTCAACTCATAAAAGAAATATCAGCAGTTTAGTCTTTCTCACAAATATGATTCCAGGAGTACAGTAGTGCAACTTCTCAAAATTCTTTATGAAAATTCCTAAACAATGTTCCAGTAGTTCGATTGAGAAAAGGATGAAAGTACAATATGCGAGATTTCGTAAGCCTTTTTTCATAAAATTCAGGACCTTTATTTCATACAAAAAGTAAGCTTAAATAGCAGAAAACAACTGAATGTATTGTTGAGAGCATTGAGGGCATTTAAACAGATCCCTCCAATATGCTTAAATAAAAACAATTTTTGGTAGCAATGTTTTGAATGTGATTTCTTATCTTCATTAGCTTTGTTAGCTCCATCAGATTATCTGGATTCTTGTTTGCATTTTTTAACTAAACTGCTTCTTATTAGTATAGTTGTCCTCTTATGTCATGAACCTGAACACGAAAATAGGAATTGATAAGTAAAAATTAATGAGACTGATAAGCGAGTTTTATTTGAAATAAATCACTTTTGCAGGAAATCAAGAAAAATGTAAAGTCATAATAAATTTTGAACACAACCATAATGGAGAGTAATGCGGAGTGAGGTCTATGGTAAGACAAGTCGTACTTTTACGTCTTATCGAAACATCAAAATTGCTTTTAGACTAGTCGGAGGGTAGAACTTTGAATAATCGCAATCGTTTTAAGACCTAGAGTATTTCAAATACAATCGCAATCATAATCGCAGAAAGGTGGATAGCTAACGGTTTTTCGGAGGGGGTCAAAAGTGGTAAGTCGTTTGTGAAGGGGGGAGTTCGAAAAAACGAAGGAGTGACACGTAGAGATAGGGCTTAGATGGGAAAACCACTTTTCGAACCCCTCGTGAGAAACTTAAAATTGAGCATAGGGGGGTCCGAAAACATTATATGTCGTTGATATGAGTAGATAGATTTGGTCCATTCATTTTAGTAGATAAGTTGGCTTTGGTTATATTGTAATCGTCTTTCAGAGTGGAGGTAAACATGACATATATTTTAAGTCTCGAAAGACTTGCAATTTGTGATGGGCGGGGTGATGTGTTTGTGATGTCATGAATGACATCATGATGTGACATGGCAGGTGATATGACAAATGACATGTCGGGTGATGTGGTGATGATGTGGCAGCTGACGTGGAGGATGACGTGAATCTGACGCCATTGATGACATCATATCACAATCGACATGCAAGCTCATATTGCAATCGCACTTGGCATAAGGCTTGACTCTTTGAAACTTTGTGATTTGCACGAACATGATATTTTAATGAATTGGAGTGAATAATCTTCATAGGTTTTGGCTTAATCGCAATTGCAACTCGGTTAAGGCAAGAGGTAGGAGGCAAGACTTTTGAAAACTGTGATCGCTGCGAACATGATATTTTAATGAATTATAGTGTATAATCCCATCGGTTCTGTGGCTTATATTGCAATTGGGAAAAGGATCAGAGTATGGACTTTGGAACTTTTGCAATAGCCTCCGGACGTGAGATTTTATGGATTGGCATGTATTTTCCTGTCGGGTCCGAGCTTATATAGCAACCGTAATAGGTAGGAGGTGGGTATTTAATATTTGAAACTTTTGTGATAACCATGGATCCGAGAAATTTATGAATTGCAATGGATAATGCCATCGGGTTCGGGGCTTTTGTCACAATCGGCGGTGTGTAACGGGGTTTGGCCTTAAGCCGTTGGATCTTGCGATAGTTACAAAGGCGGGTTTTTTATGAACTGCATTAACTCCACCGTCAGGTCCGTTATCAAATCGCAACATAAAGGGAATGAGCACAGGGGTATTTACCTTTAGAATTTTTGTGATGCAAGATTTTTTATGAGTCAAAGTTTATAAAGATAAAACCTTTGGGAACTAAAACTCCAATTGTTTTGTATTTTTTATTATTAAATAATCCATATTTTTTAATACTTA